>VZTN01037072.1:76645-116020 GCA_013400515.1 Erpornis zantholeuca | reverse complement strand
CCTGGGGACAGTGGGTGGGAGTAGGTGGGGACAGGTAGGGACAGACCGACGGCACGTGGGGACACCTGGGGACAGATGAGGGTGGGTGGGGACAAGTGAGGACAGGTGAGCACAAGGGGGAGCAGGTGGGGGCAGGACGGGACAGGTGGGGACCAGGAGAGAGTAGCGGGGACAGGTGGGGGAGAGGTGAGCACGGGGGGGGAGGCAGGTGAGGGTTCCCTACCTGGTGCCGGTGCTGTGCCGGTGCAGGGGAGACACGTGGGCAGCATCTCGGGGAAAAAAATACCGAAGCGTTTTGTAAGGGGGTGTGGGAACCTTTCCTTGAAAACAGATTTGATGTCACCGAGTGTTTATTTCCATAAGGTCTGAGGGGGTGGGCTCTGGCTTCTGGCCCCTGCAGATAAAAGCCAGTGGCATAGGTGGGGTGAGCGGGGTTGTTTTCGTTCGTTTGTCTTCTGCAGAAGCCACAAAAAAGGACTTTTTTTTTGCTATGCAAACAAAGGGGAAAGACAAAACCTTAGTGGATAAACGTGGAGCCGGGGAGGTTTCAGTCTGCAGAGAGCAGGTTTGGGGGCGGAATGGGGGGAGTTCAGTTGTTGCTCGCGCATACGGGAGGAGCACAGAGGTGCTGGGAGAGCATCTGGGGGGTTTGGGCACCCCCCGGAAAACGAGCCTGAAATCGAGGGTTTCTGCACGAAACTCTGTAAATTTTCACGTGTGTCTTTGCTGACAAATACAGAATCAGGGAATATCCTGAGCTGGAAGGGACCCATAAGGATCATCCAATCCAACTCCCATCCCTGCACGGACACCCCAGCAATGCCAGGCTGTGCCTGAGAGCATTGTCCAAACATTCCCTGAGCTCTGTCAGCCTTGGGGCTGTGCCCATTCCCTGGGGAGCCTGTGCAGTGCCCGACACCCTCTGGGTTAAGGACCTTTCCCTAATATCCAACCTAACCCTCCCAGTCCCAGCTCCAGCTCATCCCTTGGGTGCTTTCCCTGGTCACCAGAGCAGAGATGGGAGCAGCCCCTTGGGAGGATGTTGAAGAGCCCAGTGCCCTCAGCTGCTCCTCACACCCTTCGGATGTGCTGATCCTCACAGCCCCCTTCAGATGCTCTCAAATAGCTTTAGATCTTTATCCTTTACACAGGTATTACTCCAGAAAAATTTGTTGACACCGTGGGGTTTTAGGGTGACAGAACCTCCCAGCAGAGGCACCATTTACTGTCAGAGTTTCTGTCCCAGCCTCAGCCAGCTGTAGCTTCACCTCGGTGCAAAATTCACACCTCTGCAACGTTCATTGTCACCTGCAAAACGGTGACAAGTCTTCGAGTCACTGATCACTGAAATGGTGGTGTTTTTCTCAGTTCATCTACAAATTCAGAAGCTGGAGCCACCCATTCTTGCGTGGTGAGAGAGAGATTGAAAAGCACAATGAGGCCTCGTGGGGAAGAGGGTGTGTTTGTAAAGCTTGCTTGAAAATATCGTCTTCTGATGCCTGACAAATCCCATTTTCCAGGCTGGGATTTTTCCAGAGCAGCTGTGTTGGAGTTTTCCACAGGGTCCCATGTGGTAGGAGGTGGCTGGAAAAGGCCATTTATGTTTTCCAGAGTTGTCTAGGAAATTTGGGTACAAAGCCAGTGGAAGATGATCCGTGGGAGATGTCATTTTTATGGGAAGATGTAAGAAACAGGATGGAGTTTAGCACTGAGAATGGACTATTGAAATCACGTGGAAGAGGCATGGGCTGATCCAGAGGGAAACATCAAGTCAATCAAAGCCATTTGAAATCACTTCCAGTAGATTTAAATTGACCCAAAGTAGAGCAAGTCCACTTTTTAGGCTGGTTGCTGACAGAGGGATTCAATGGGATCCCACTGATACGATCTGAACCCACGCCTTTACTTCAGGGGTAAGTTTTCCCGAGATTTTCCCGGAGTCCTGGCTTGGAGGGCAGGAGTGGATCACTTCCCAGCCGTTCCCACATGGTGTCAGCAGCTCTCAAGGAGAGCGCTCTGGTCGCTCCTGGTCTGGGGAATTCAGGGCTTTTCCTGGGCACCCTGCCCCGGGAACGGGGAATTTGTGACCCAAGGCAGGAGGAGAGTGGCTCTGAGGGAAGGACATGGAGGAGAGCATGTCCCTGCTCTCCCCTGTCCCAGCTTTCTGTCTCTGCTGGTTCCCAGGGCCAGGATGGCCGCAGCCAAAAGGGGATGGTGACCACAGACTGGTGCTGGATGTGCTGTGGGTCACTCAGAGCTTGTCTGGGCTGTCCTGTCATTCCTGACGTTGTTGTTCAGGCCCTGGGGAGGTCACCAGCACTTTGGGGGGTGTCTTCTATTCTGGGCTTTGCCTATAATATCCTTTTTTTTGTTTTCAGATGTCAGGGAAGAGAAGGAATGTTTCCATCTCGGTCACTGGGGCTCCATTTTGTGGTGTGTTTCAGGGTGTGTGCCATGACCTCCATGGCTGCAGGAGGAAATGCCCCGTGAGGGAAGGCTCTTTCTGCATTGGTGATTATAAAGGGGGCTCATTTCCCTGCTGGAGCTCAGGAGCAGGTCCCTGGTGGGGTGGAACATGAAGGAGGAGTTCCTGGGAGGAGCAGCTTTTCTGCAGAGCTGATGTCTCACTAGAGCACCACCTCCATGCCCTGGCCCTGGGGCAGCTGGGACAGGACCTGTGGCATGGCCGTGGGGCTGCTCCCCCATCCTGAGCTCCCTCCAACCAAACCATTCCATGACTCCACCATGACCTCCTCCGGTGCAGTGGGTGCAGGTCCAACAGCCACAGCCTGGGTAGTGCCTGGAACAGGCTGCCCAGTGGAGGCAGGAGGCTCTGGCAGCCTTTCAGGGCTTGTTTGTGGTGTTGGGGAGACCTTTTCTGCTGGCTGTTCTCTGCAGCTCCAAAACAGCCTCACGCCTCTGGCTGCTGGGGCTGTGCAGGCAGCGCTGGCACGTGAGGGCGGCTGGCGTGGGGAGGGCTGGTGGGGCCTGCCAGGAGCTGCTGGCAGCTCAGCTGGATGAGTCTTGCACAGATCTGGTGCCTTTCCAGGTCTGCTGCAACCCTCCAAAGCCTGGTGGGAGCCACATCTGCGGGGGCCCAGCTCTGTGGTGCCCTGTGGCTCCTACCTGCAGTGGTCGGGGGGTGACATTTGAGCAGGATCTTTGTCCCTCCCTGTGACCCCGTGGGGAGGCAGAACCAGGAGCCACCTGCAAAAGTGTGAGACTCTTCGAAGGGGCTCGTGCAACACCACCGAGGAGCTGAGCCTGGGTTAGTCATCCATAAAGAGCTTTGTTTTTCTCCTCTCCCACTCCCCGCCCTGGCACAGGGGCTGAAGCTCTTTCTCGCTGCTTGGTGTGGCCAAAACTTAGAAGAAACATGTTATCTCCCAGGGAATCAGTCAACTCTGCCCTGAAAACATGAGTTTCTCTCTGCGCAGCCCCAGCAGTTGGGTTTTGCCCCAGAGGGGTTGGATTCTGCTGTGATTTCTGTGAGTGCAGGCAGGGCTGCAGGGACACGCGTGCACACCTGGACATGTGTGTGTGCTCACTGAGGTTCTCATGGACGTGGGACGTTCCCTGATGAGAACACAAAACCGTGGGTAAAACCTGCAGGATCCAGGAACTGGAACTGGTGAGAGAGGTTCTGATTTTGGTACAGAGCAGCATGCACAGACTTCAGATCCTGGAAAGTCTTTTTGTCTGTTTCACTGGAAATTACTTGGCCTTTTCCTCTCCTGCAGGATGATTCTGAACATTAGTATTGTCCTTCAGTCACAGAAATTTCCCAATAAAGCCCCTGATCACTCAACAATAATTTTTGTGGCAGCGCTCAGCAGCACAGAAAGGAAAGCAGCTCTCTGCTTCTTTTCTTCTTTTTTTTTTGAGACAATTGAATTAAAAACAAAGCAGCAGGAAAGGAAGTTTCAGTTCCTGCACATGGGGAGCTGCAGGGGCTCAGCAGTGACAAATGCCTGGGCTGGCTCTGCAGCTGCCCTGCACGTGGAGCCAGAAAGCTCCGTACCTGTTCAGACCTGAAAAAGGTTTTTACAACAAGCTGTGGCAGTGACAGGTGGTGGTTTAACATCAACACTTGACTCTCTGCTGGTTTAATATCAATAGTCAGCTCTGCAGAGCTGGGGTCTTAGTGAAAGTGAAAAAATAACTTTCATTTGGGGCAGGTCGGCGCTGCCACAGCTGGGCTTGAACACTGGCGATTTCTGCTAAATCTGAACGGGTGAAACTGTGTTTCATTTCAGCAAGAGGCCGGCAGGGCTCCCACACGTGGTATGAGCACAGGGGCAGGGACATTCTACCTGGTGTTTTAGTGCTTGGGGAAGGAGCAGGATGGGCTGGGCTCTGTGAGGAGGAGGGCAGGGGACATGGCCCCCACTCAGGGGCTCTGAGGTGCTCTAGCAGTTGATTGTGCTGCTGTCATTGGATGCAGCACGATGTTGCTTATCTGGTTGTTCTTCCTTATATCTCTACTGCAAGTTCTTGTCCCCTGCTTGGTGCCAACAGTTGGCTCTGAGTTGATCCTGCCACCTTCTAATCCATGAAATATTCTCGTCAGACTTTGATTTACTTGCTTTGAGGTCATGAAGCTGCTTGTGATGACACAAAGAAAGGGCAGGTGATGTCTCAGCTGACTTCAGTTTCCCCAGATCCCTCTTACAGTGGCCCAAGGATGGATAGAAGCCCCACCATCCTCCCTGGGGGAGGTGGCCCCAGCCAAGGCAGCTCTGCCGACAAGGACAGTTGGCTGTACAAGAAGTTCTCCCCTGAGATGTGACACCTCCACCCCCAGAACAGGAGTTTGGGGTTTTTTTCCTTACAAAAGAAGCCATGAGGAGGAAGCCTCTCAGCTATTCTGGCTGATGCAATGTGCCCCCACCCTTCCCCATCACCCACGGGCATTATTTTTAGGGTTTGTTTACCTCACTTGGTTCCAGCTCATTCCTTTTTAGGGTGACAAGGACTTCCCTCACTCAGCTGCCCAGGTGGCACACGAGAAACCACAACCCTGCCTGGAGAACTTTCCCCTTCCCATCAAGTGATTTACCAGCAAGTGATGGGGGGCAGCACAGAGAGGGAGGTGACACAGCAGTGCCCTGCTCTGAGATAGCTGGGAGCAGCTGCCAGCTCCCCCAGTGCCAGTTTACTTGCTCCTCGTTCCAGTTTGGCTCCCACCCAGCCCAGATCCATGTGGCACTAAGGGCTTTCAAACCACAACTTAAAAATACACATGCACAGAGAGAAAGAGCTGTCAGAGAAGGAGAAATGATCAGCAGTGATACCTATCCAGAGCAATGAGGAGTCCAGAGCTTGTGAGTGATGCAGGATTTCCCCACAATGGAACAGGGATTGCAAGAACTACCCAGACCCCACACAGCTAGGACTGGGCAGTTATTCTCTCCTCTATCTTATGTAGTTCATGGCAAACCTGTGTTCCCTGTCTGTAACAAGGCTCAGGCTTTTAAAATTGACTTTTAGAAGAAGATTTTGGAACTGTGAAAGGAAATAGGCAGCTCTTGCTGGTGAAAGGTGCTAAAATGGGTTAAATCCATCCTAGAAATACACATTTTTCTTTTTGTAACAAGCTCGGTGTGACTTGGCTGTGATATTTGCGGCCCAAGTTGTGACCTTGTGTGGTTGCTTGGTGGGGAAGTTTTACTGATTTAAGTTAGGGCTTTGAGGTGGAGTCTCTGTTTTCTTAATCAGGAAAATTCCTGAATATTAAGAGTTTGGCTAACAGTCACCTCAGAGGAACAGGGGGAATGGTTAAAATGCTGTGGCTCTCTGCAGATGCCCAGTTCTGGCTCCAAGCCCTGCCTGACTGCATCCTGTGCACAAAGGAGCTCTTGGGGCAGTTCGGGCACCTCTTGGTGTCGTGAGACCCAATGTTTATTTAGGGATCCCTGGGTTTGGGGTTCTGCATCTTGTGTTGTGCCATAGTCTGGAGATGCTGCTTGAGCCTCTGGGCCAGATGCTGAAACTCACCTTGTCCTTTCTCTTCCGGGAGAAAACGTGAGACTTTCATGGCTCAGTGAAAGCAGAAATGGGCCTTGGCTCTGACACTCGGGTGTCAGGCTTCTGTCTCCTTGAGTTTCTTCCTTTTTGATTCTGTGGTTAAAATTACAAGACATTTCTTGTGAACGATATGGGTCCCCCCCCTGCCTTCCCCCGTGTGCTTTGAGGCACAACTTAACTGGGGAGGTCAGGCAGGAGCGTTGTGTTCGTTGTTTTAGTTGCAGTTCCTACTCTCACCCTGGATGTGGGTGAGGGTTGTAGCTCCCAGAGCTGCTGCCTCTCCCTGTGAGCAATTCCCACAGTAACCAGTGATGGTTTATTACTGAATTTTAACTAAATGTGAACAATAAAATGCTACAGCTCAAAGACTTTTCACTTAAAGGTTGATGAGTAGCCATCAGGTACATGCAGCTGTGGAGCTGCAGCATAGAGGTAGATTAATAGTTAAAATAAAAACTCCTTAATGTGCTGGTGAATTGTTTCTTTTATAATCCATCTGCAGATGAAGTAAACCAACATTTTTCTATTTAGTTTATTTTCCATGCTCTCTTTCCTTCAGGGCAGCACTGGTATGAAGCTGAGCTGATCAAGCAGCTCCTGACAGGTCAGAAGGATTGACAAGGGCTGTACAAGGATGGAGAAAATGCAATGGAAAACCAAAAGTCTTTTGCTTAAATCATTATAATTTATTTATCTCAAGTAGCAAAATACAGTCAGTTTTCAGATATCGGGTGAACCTCAGGCTGGGATTTTAGGCCTTTGTTAACATGACTCATTTAAATTAGATGCAAATTTGTTCTGTCCGTTAAATTTAACCAGGGAAAGCCAGGCACTCTGACATCACCACTGCCTCTCTGAGCTGCAGCTGTCCCAGGGGGTGCCTCTGCATCTCATTTGTGGAAGCAGCTGTGCATTATCCTATTTGGAATTCATCTGGTCCATGAAGACCTGAAGACCTCTCCATTTGCAGGAGAGGAATGGCTTTTATCAACAGGACACAAGTGCAGCTCCATGTGCTGGTGGAGCAGTCCCCTGGCTGGAATAAGGTGAATTGATTCTGCATAGAGAGGTTCCATGGAAGCAGAGTGTTCTCAGGGTACATTCATGAAAAGATCAAACTCTGTGTGAAGCAGCTTCACGTATTGAATATACATTAACAATCTGATTGGGAAACAGAGTTACTGCTGAGGAAAACTGCAAATAACCTGTGCTGAGGGTGTCCTGTGCTGGGGCTGTCCTTGGCTCTGGCCAAGAGCTTGATAGCTGTATCTTGCCCAAATAAGGATGAGGAGGAAACCAAGGGCAACCAAGCTGTTCAGTGTCAGTTGTCACCCACTGTTTCATATGACAGAAAGCAGGACTTCTGTACAGTTACCTGGGCATTGTGAAAGAAAATGAGTTCAACAGTTCAGCACAGACAGGTAACACAGAGCAGATTGTCCTCTATTCCCAAATCCCAACCCTTGGCAAAAATCCCATACACCAGAGGCAAATGGTTTGTGGAGAATTTATTTAGATCTGGTGGCAGCCAGGTAAATAACTGGCAGTGCTGTCTCAGTCCCAGCCAGTGAATTCTGGAAGGCTGATTTTAGTCCTTGGTTTTCTAAAGCAATGCTTTCCAGCCTTTGAACCAGAGAGTTCTCTGTGTCACTCCTGATGCATCCATGTGTTGAAAAAGAAGGATAAATGTCTGTTTAGTGAGTGTTTTGCTGCTCATGGTTCTGTGTGTTCAGGGGAACACGGATGTACCTCCCCTGTCAGCCCTGGGAGCAGCTCCAGGCTGAGATGGCTCTGGGAGAGCTGGGTGCTGTGGGATGAGAGCACACAGGACAAGGACAGGGACAGCTGCACAGACTCTGCAGCAGCTCCTCCCAGCTGATGTTCAGCTGTCCCACGACAGCAGTTCCCAGAGTGTTCATCTGTCATCAGGAATCTTCGCTCTTCCCGTAGAAGCGCCGACTGGAATTACAGTCTGGGCTCCTCCAGGGTCTGACTTTCCATGACAAGAATCTGCTGTTCAGCTGCCGTGGCCCTGGCAGTGGTGGGATGGGACTGTCCTTTGCGTTCAGATCAAACCTCAGTGCGCGGCGTCTTTGTTGGTGCCGACAGCGCCGATGCAAAACACGCCCCAGTATCTTATGAGTGAAATACAGATCTGACTTCAAAGGCAGCTGAAGTCCTGCTAGGAGGACTGGGAAGGGAGGAGAAAACCCACATTCATATTTATCTCGAGGTCAGCGGGTGGTAGCCCAGAAACAGGATACAGGCAGAAGTAAAGTGGAATTTGTACTTTTCCTGACAGAGATACGAGTGGCTCCAGTCTTACACAAAGTAATTGAAATTATGGCTAGAGTTTGTCTGGATTTCTCATTAGCTGTGGTCATCTCTCACTTTTTGTGGGGAAGAGCAGCTGTGTGTTTGGATATCCCACAGCTGGGGTTGTGTGTTGGATCGAGCCCGAGGCTGTGGGTTTGCCTTGGACCAGCTCGGTGCAAGGGTGTTTCTGTGGGACTGCAGAGCAGTGGGTTGTCTTCTTAAGAGCAACATCCAAAGTAAGGGTGATGCTCCCGGAAGCTCAGCTCCAAACAAGAGTTCTGCTGCGCCAATGTCTGTTTTCTCTTGGTATTTGTTGCTTTTAGGGTAAATGTTCTATTTTGACAATTTCTCATTTTGACAGGGAAAGACTAAACTAAAGGTGAAATGACAGGAGAAACTGTAGACTCACCACTTCTGCCTCACTTTGCTGTTAGCGACAACACCGTTGTAAAGTCTCTCCACCCATGGGATATCAGCAAGCAGTCCTTGCTGCTTGAAATAGGGGGAGGCTCCTGGATTTTCCCCTCGCCTTCTCTGCAGTGTGTCAGGTCTTGCTCTGCCAGGAGTTCAGAGTAGAGAAAATGTCCAAAACCATTGCAGCTCAGCCAAAGTGTGCCCAGAGCTCCGCTCACGGGGAGAAGGTGGTGGTTGTCTCTGTCTCCATGGCGAAGGAAGACCTCTTGTTGTCGCGGCAGGCAGTGAGCTGCCAGAGACGCTCCTGGCTCAGGCAGCCCAGCTCCTTCAGCAGCTTGAAGAGGTCGGTGCGGAATTTGACGCCGATGAAGGCATAGAGGAACGGGTTGAGGCAGCATCGGAAGCAGGCCAGGGTGTAGGTCACGTCGTCTGCCACGTCCAGTGTCTTGCTCTCCTCACACGAGCTGGTCTGGTTGAAGGCCGAGATGGTCTTGGCCAGCATGACGCCGTTGTAGGGCAGCTGGAAGACGATGAAGACGATGACCACAGCGATGATGACCTTGATGGCTTTGTTCTTCTCAAAGTTGCGGGCCTGCAGTAACGTTTTGATGATGATGAGGTAGCAGAAAGACATGACCAGGAGGGGAATTAAGAAGCCAAACACCATTTGGGACACTTTGATGCCAGTGTTGAAGGTCTGCAAGTCATGAGCAATGATGGAACAACGGGGATCACTCTCTGAGTTGTTCACACCACTGTGAACCAGCTCAGGGATCGAGAGGATGAAGGCCAGGAGCCAGATGAGGATGCATGTCACCTTGCTGATGAATATCATCCGGGGACGCAGGCGGTGGGCCGAGGCAGCCTGGACGATGGCGAAGTACCTGTCGATGCTGATGGACAGGAGGAGCAGCATCCCGCTGAAGAAACTCATTTTGCAGATGCAGTAGATGGCTTTGCAGGCAAGGCTCCCAAAAAGCCAGTGCGTGGCCACGCTCGCGGCCCAGAAGGGGAGGGTCAGCAGGAAGAGGATGTCTGCCAGAGCCAGGTTCAGCAAGAAGATGTCTGTCATGGTTTTCAGTCTCTTGAAGTAGATGTAGGTGAGCATCACCAGCCCGTTCCCCAGCAGCCCCATGAAGCAGATGAGGCCGTACATGGCTGGGAGGAAGGCAGCACGGAAATTACGGACCTCCTTCTTCTCACACAGGGACTCGAACATGCTGTAGTCGATGGTGGTGTTGGAGTCGTAGTCATCAGTGACATTGTCCCCAGCACAGAACTGGAACAGGAAAGAGGAGAGTGCGTTGGGATAAGGACTGCGTGCCTGTGTGGCCATGCCAGGAAGGGAGCCTCAGGAGAAGTCCCAGGGAGTTCCCAAGTGCTGGCTCATGCCAACATCACAAACAGAGCTGACACGACCTTGTAGCTGAAAGCGTTTCCCATAGCTATGTGAGGTTTGGGGCTTTTTGGGGGTCTCCAAGTGGGAATTCCATCAGAAATGTTTAGTGCTTAGCCAAAGCAACACCTGCAAACCCTCAGACATGTGGCAGCTTTCCAGAGAGTTCCAGGACCTGCCTCCAGCTGTGTGTACACAGCCAGCTGTCAGATAAAATGTGAGAAATAGAACATCCTTCTGCTAAACGAAAAATCAACGAAAGTGTCGGTGAGACCGTGAGGAAGCACAGTGAGCGCAGCAGAAACTGTTTCTGTGTCAGCGCGGACATGGTGCTGGCATCTCATTCAGGCCCCTGATTTCAGTTCTGATTATTCTTGTTTCATCTTCCTACACTGCCGTAACCTGCGGGGCAGACAGAGCTTGTGGTATCTGTGCCCTGCTTTTTGTGACTTATTAGTCTCCAGAACCTTCTCCCCATCGCTCAGAGATGAAAGGTTTCCCTTGGATACCCCCGCCCTTTATCGGTGAGCATCTCGGTGCTCTCCATCAGCAGTTTGGCTTTCACCACATCCTGCCAGGCTGCCAGCAGTGAAAGGGAAAAGCAAGGGCTGCTCGGCTCTGCCCGTGGGCCAAGCTCCAGGGAGCCCCACAGGCTGGGGGGTGGCCAGTGCTGCCCTGGGGCCAGGCCCTTGGTTTGGGAGCAGGTCGTGGCACAGCTCTGTGCTTGGGGTTCTCCTTGCTGTGCCAGGGGACTCTGAGCAAGAACAGGCAGAGGAAGATGCTGAACTCTTCCTCCTTGGGCACATCCATCTCCAGTTCTGTGCTCGGTCAGAGCTTGGGACCTTGACCAGGAATTTGCAGGGAGCAGGAACTGGCTGCTTGCTGCAATCAACATGGAGTGCTCCTGTCTGACCTGGAAATGTTAATTTAGGGGCTAAAAGGGGACTCACACAGGCTATCTGTAAATCACTGCCATTGTCACTGTTTTGCTCTCTTTCGTTTTATTTCTCTTGTTTGTTTTTTTGTAGCTGGGCTCTGCTCTCACCTCCCACCTCCCACAGCTGGGTCCTGGGGTGAGCAGCTGTGTCCCCACACATTTCTGGGACTGTGGGTGGCTGCTCAGAGTTTTTGAGATCTCCCATTACCCACAACACAAAGCAGCTGGATTTCAACGATGTTGTTGAAAACATCTTACCTGAAAAACGAGTGGCAGGCTGAAAACAAAGGTGACCTTTAGCAGCTTGCCTAGGGAAGAAGGAGATGCTGTGTTAGTGGCTGAGTGGGGATTTCCACATGGTTCTCACTTTGAAAAAGCAGTGGATCATGTTGACCGTGGCACTGTGAACCCTGCTGAGCCCTCATTGCTGAGGAAACCAAAACCCGTGGAAGATGCCAGCAAGATAACCCAGGGTCATGGATGTTACTGTAAGAACACTGGTGGAGTCTCAGGAGCCCCTCTGGCTTCACGGAATCATAGAACAGTTTGGGTTGGAAGAGACCTCTAAAGGTCATTCAGTCCAACTCCCTGCAGTGAGCAGGGATGTCTTCAGCTAGACCAGGTTGCTCATAGCCCTGTCCAGTGAAGGCTGAGAGCTGAGGACTCTTAACTGGGGCACAGTACACCCATTTTGATTTTATCCACTCCTTTTTCCTGCAGGTAGCCAGCATCCTGTTCCCTTGTGTCTGAGCAGTGAGGGTGCAGCTTAATCCATGTCAAACATCCAGCTCTGAGGGCCATAAATCTGGCCCAGCTGTGCTCATGTGGAGCCTGGGCTGTGGAGAGGAGAGCTCAGCTCCCCATGGGACAGACAGAACTGGAACTGGCTGAAATTTATTGCTTGTCTCTGAATGTCAAGGGTTGGCTTCTGCTGCCTTGGGATGTGAAAATAAAGGATGCTGACAGCTGGGAGGAAAAACTGAATTCAGAGCCAGGTGTGATGGTGGTGAGAGCAATCTCAGCCGAGCAGCTCTTCCTGCTGTGGTTAGCAGGGCAGGGGCCAGGGAGAGCTTTCTCCTCGCTCGATTTACAGTTCGTACCAGCATCTACCTCAGGCAGTTGCCACTGAAAGTTGCTCAGCTGGAAGGTGGCAGTGAGACCCGGGCTCCGCTCTGGTGTGGGCAAGAGATGTGTCCCTCCCTGAGAGGTCCCTTTGCCCAGGATGTCCCTCTGGGCACTGGCTGGTCCCTGCAGCCCCTCACTCCCTATGGGTTTTCTGCTCTAGGTGCACTGGGCAAGGAGATACCTTTGGCTTTCAGCTGCCTGTTCCTCCTAGAGCTCTGCCTTGCTCCTCGTGGCCTGGTTGTTCATGAACGTGGCTGATTCCTGTGCTTAGTGTCTGCTGGACACAGCTCTGCTTGGTTTCTGCTTGGAGCCTGCCCTGCCAGGCTCCTGCTCTTGCTGCACAGGACCAGGATGATGAACTTCCGCTACAGGTAACTGTACCCACTGCACCACGTCCCCGTGCTAAGTCACATGTAACAGCTGCACTGATAACAGACTGCTGCTCTTGTAGCTGTGAGCAGGGATGTTTTTAATACGTGTGGGTGAGAGATCATCAACCACGTGCGAAAATCTGCTCATCCCCAGGCCTGTTGGAGAGCCTCCCCTGAGGTCTCCTGGAAGCTCTGTCTCACCTTCACCCCTTATTTTCATCTTTTATGCTCATGCAGCCGTGTGCTCAGTTGTGTTCATCCACCCCTCACCTTCTCCAAACCTACTTGAGGGTATCTGAGAACCCTTAGTGCAGGTGACTCAGGAGTGGAGGAGAGCAAGGCTGGGACTGAGGGGTGAAGTGAAGCCTCTGGCTGTTCTGTCCAGCCAGTGGCTTTCACTCTGACCAGCCCCAGATTGCAGGAAGAGGTTTGGTGTCAGCTGTGGTTGTCTCCCCTTCAAGCTGCTGCCTGGCTTTTGCATATGAGACAGGAAATACACTAAAAGCCCAAGGACTGAGACCCACTAGGTGAGTTTAAGCAAGCCCAGACTGTAACCGCTCTACCTGCCTGAGATATGGGCACGAGGTCCCTGACTCTGCAAACACCCTAGCACCCTTTAGCCTTCTGTTCCACCTTCTAAACAGCCTGGTTTCCCTGGGACTCCTGGAGCTGGTGCTCCTGGCTGCCTGGGGATGGGTGATAAGTACCTGTGCTGGTAGCTCAGCCCCAGCAGGCAATCACCCCTGTGGCAGCTGGATGAGAGGCAGAGAAGAACCACCCTCATTATGTGGAGGAAAAGCACACACCTAAACCAGACTCCACCAGATCTCCATGGCTTGGTTTGCAAACTCCAGGTCCAGCACTGACTTAACCTGGCCAGTCCCAGACCCAGCCTTGGTGAGGGCTCCTTTGCTCTGTTCTGTTTTCTTATTGCCCTGTGAAGGTCTAGAAAAACAGGACTGAGAACGTGACTCAACCAACTCCTGAAACAGTTCAGCCGATATCATTCCTTTGAAGATCATCATAGGTTTTTTTCCTCCCCCTTCTCAGTTGCTGTTTCAAGTGTCTTAAATGTCAAATGACTTTTTAATATGAAGAAAGCCTGTGCTGTTTCTGCCCCTCTTCTGTGCCCCCACCTCAGACTACACATTTGCAAAAGCACAATCAGAGAGGCTCTGCTGCCTCCTGTTCCCTCTGCACCAGTTTGAGCACGTTTGTGTCACTGCTTTCTGTCAGGCTGGACAGGACTTGCGTCTCCCCAACTTGTCTTGTGGTCTGGGGCAGTGGGCAGAATCAATTATCAGGACATGAGTCTTGCTCTGCAGTTTAGATACATTCCTTTACATTTTCTTTCTTTTTTTTCCACACCTCCTGGCAGTTGACTGCTGTGGGTATTTTCTTAAAGTTTTTAAAGTTTTGTTCCTCAAAATATTAAGGAAAAAAAAAAACCCTCTCAAAAGTCCCTGCAACCAGTTGCACTAGAAACCTCATTTATAAAAATACACCAAATCCCCACCACAGCAAATGAGTCAGCCTGGCCCTGAAGCCTCGTGTCAGCCCCCACGTCTCTCAGCCTGGAAGGAGCTGGTTTGAGGCCATCCTTGTTCTGAAGGTCCTGGAAACAGATGGAAAGGGGAATTTTCCATAGGAATGAAGGAATGAAGGGCAGGGAATGGGAACCCCTCAGTTTTACAATCTTCCTGCACAGATTAAGCCCATGATGTGGGACTCATCCCTTGACACCTGTTGAGCTGTTCAGGCTCCCTCAATAGCAAAAGGAAAGAAGCAGGTGTTTTAAAGCCCTGGTTCAGATGCCCTGGGGTGGGCACCTGGGGCACAGTTTGGGCTGTGCTGTGCTGCTGGCAGGGTGGGTGAGTTTGGACAGGTAGATCCCTCCCAGTTTATCTGGATCTCCCTCAGCACCAGCTACTGATTGTAAGCAAGGTAAGAGCAGCTGCAGGAGCAGTGAGTCCCCTCAGGTACACCCAGAAAGGCCTCTGACAGTGGAAGTGTTTGGTATCAGGACACCTACCTGGAAGAGGAGAGCGACACAGCCCTGAGGGTGTTTAATCAGATCACACAAATGACCAGGGCAGCTCGTGAGGGTCTGGCTGCTGCTACAGCTGAGGGATGCATGAGGGCAAAGCAGGAGCTGGGAATGCTCTAGGGAGCATTGGCAAAGCTGGGCAAACCTGCTCTGGCCAAACCCTCGTGGTGAGAGAGTGCTTTCTGGCCACCGGAATCGCAAAGCGAAAGTTCTGGTCTCAGCACACGTGTAGGCAGTGAGTAACCTGCTGCCTGTATTTTACACGTGTACCAGTTTCTGGTGCCCCATCACCAGCAGTAAAGGAGGCTTTTGGGGGAAGAACCAGATATTTCTGAGAAAAGTCAATCATACCTAAGTGATCTAATGACTATTGGCAGTTAACAGCCTGTTCTCCCCCTTCCCCTCCTCACAACTGGCAGAGGAAAGGCACTGTCATCTCAGGAGTGAGTGGACCCAGCGAAACCCAGCCATGCTCTTATTTCATGTGTTCACTGATCTGTCACAGAAGAGAGTTAATAATTATCTACCTCCACTCCTTTCAGGAAACTGTGAATCAAAAGACAAGATAAGCAGAGAAAAGCAAGTAAAAAGTTTCCTGGTGAATGGGCCAATCGTGTTTTAAAGAAAGCACCATGGTGATGCATCTTCCAGGGAAATGAAATATTCCTCTGAAATGTAATAGTAGGACAAAAAAACCCAAAGCAGGAACATTATAATAATCTGGTCAGGTTCTCACTAACTCTTTCTTTGCCCTGTCATGATTAACCTTTCCCAGGAGCTGAGTTCAGCTGCCCCCGGACACAAAACCCCTTGGAACAAGCAGCCCAGAAAGTACCCACAGGATGATGCAGAGGCCAAAAGTTGAAATGAGAAGAGTGATGTGTGGTGGGTGGTCCAGCTGGGTGTTTGTTTGGATGCAGGGATTCCAATTTCCGGGAATTTCCTTCGCCACCTTCCTTGCCAGAGGTTGTGAGGAGATACCCAGGGGAAAAAAGACTTCTTTGGCCCATTCCCTGCTCCTGCCTGGAGGGTCCTATGGCACCTGGCTCCTCCTGTCCCTGCATCCCCCAGAGCCTCCTGCATCCCTGGAGCACCCCCAGAACCTCCTTTATTCCCCAGAACTTTCTGCATCCCCCTGACCATCCCCAGAGCCTCCTGCATCTCCAGTGCATCCTGATTCCCCCAGTGTTCCTGCAGGTATTTTAATAGAGATAATTTGTAAAAGACTGAATGGACTTAGCAAAGGGACTCAGCTCTGCTTGCCTCCAGTTCCTTGACTGATTTACTGAATTAAAATTCTGCCAGGGAGAGCATTCTCTCTTTCTATCTCTCCTTTTTAAAATTAAGAACACAGAAGTAAAGGTATGAATTATGCAAGATTCCGTTTGCCTTGGAATAAAAGGGCCCCTTTAAATCGCCTCCCAACATCATTTTTTTGGTGTTTGTTTCTGAAGTGATTTGAGGTTTTTGAGATTCTAAAAGAGAACTGTGCATATTTTTTTTAATAGTAAAAATGAGGAAGATGAAAGTCTTTGATACTCTAATAGAAGTGCTCCACTCCTGTGTCACAGGGCAGGGACTGGGCATCATTAATAAAGCTGAAGACACAGCTAGAGACTGCATCCCAGGTACTCACCCCCATCCATGGTGTGGTTCCAGCAGGATCCAGTCACAGAGGTAGTGAGAGCATCACCCGCTCCAGCGCTGCCTCCTCAGCTCCTGCCAGGGACCCTCCTCGGGGAACTCTGCTTTTATACTTCCTGCACCCTTACAAAGAGCTCACGGGCACCCTGATGTCATTGACATTTAGTAGACCCTCCTCCTCCTTCTCATGAGTTCAGAGCTGTGCTGAGCTCTCGGGGTGCTCAGGTGCTGCCTCGGCGTGTTCCGCACACCCAGAGCTGCTACTCACACTCAGGGAAGTGAAGTGGGCTCTGCTATTGGACTGACACGTGAGAAATGGTCTGTGGTGAAGGAAACAGGGGAAAGAGGCTCCTTCTTACCTCCTCTCTCCAGCAAATCCTGTTTCATCTGTGAGCCCTCAGTGCTGGAGGAAACAGAGGATCCCATCCCATCTACTGGATGTGTTTTGGGAAGGGTGTTCAGGATGAAAAGTTTCAGTGCACAGGACTGCCCATGGCCAACAGCCCTTTGCCCTTCTCCCTCCCTACACTGTCACCAGGCTCAGTGGCTTCTCCCCTTTGTCTTTCTGAGTATTTTGTGCCTTTTTGTCTTCCCCAAAAGGCTCTTCCCTTTGTTAGTCTCACACTTTCCTCCAAGGCAAACCAGTGGCTTTCGTTTGGTGGGTGTCAAAGAGGGCTCTGCTCTTGGAACAGACCCCTAAGATAGAGGGGTTGTTCCTCAGACAGAAACATCTCCAGCTCTCACAAACTCCCTTTCCTCCTAGGCCAGGATCACCTTGTCCTCTCTGTCTTCTTACACTATGTCAGTGCTGTTACTGCAGCCAGGTGGAAAAATTGGACATCACAGGATGGAATCCTAGCCCAAATTAAATATATCTCAAGCTGAGGATAGTTTTGAGGCTACTGTGGATTGTCTTAGGTCCTTTATGAAGACCCAGATCCAGTTTCAGACCCTCCTTCGATGTTGTCCCAGCCCAAGTGTCACTCAAAATCCTTCCTAGTGCTTTCCTCTCAGTGGATCAGTGCTGGTGTGGTTCTGAGCCCATTCTGGGGTGCTCAGGGGCAGGATTTTGGGGTGCTCAGGGGCAGGGTGCTGGGGCTGTAGAACCGTGACAGTTTTCCCCTGCTCACACAGGGTGACCCTGGCTTGCACTGGTGCTCTCTGAGCGTGCGGCACTGACTCCTCCGCACCTCGCCTGGCTCTTATCTCACTCAGCAGGTGCCGTTCACATCTCTGCAGCTATTTATTGCTCTGTTTGCCTTTGCTCACCAGGTATCCAGGCAGGTACGCTGCCTCGAGAGCTTTATCTTGTAACCACTTCCGCCAAGGAGGACGAGAGATGAAAGACTTCCCTTGAGTACCGGCAGAATACCTGGAATCAAGGGGTGTAACAGGGGTGTGAAGGCTTTGCACAGGGTCACAGCACTGCCTGGGGAGCCGTGGGTGTGCAGAGGGGGCATGGGCCCCTTGGGGTGCTCTGTGCTTACCCTGCTCCAGGGAGAGGCACCAGGCAGTGTCCTGGTGGATCCATCCCCAGGTCCACCCTGGCTGAAGCCAAAGACAAGAGAGGGGAGACAGGCAGGGAGTTTGCAGTTTGCTTTCTGCATGTGGTCCCAAGACTCAACCTCAAAGTTCTGGTACATGCCA
Organism: Erpornis zantholeuca; assembly: GCA_013400515.1. Classification (NCBI taxonomy): domain Eukaryota; kingdom Metazoa; phylum Chordata; class Aves; order Passeriformes; family Timaliidae; genus Erpornis; species Erpornis zantholeuca. The sequence goes on along the minus strand of VZTN01037072.1, from coordinate 98,096 downwards.
AGTTCTGTGTTGTCAGAGCCCACTCAAACAAACTGTTTTGCTTAAAAAGAATGGGAATATTTTAAATGGGAATATTCAAAATAAACAATTTGCTGTCTATGTATGACACTGAACTTCTTGTACAGTCATGTTTTATACCCAGGGAGTTCTCAGAACATTTATTAAATGTTTGCTCAATTTGATTGTGTATATTTGCAGCCTATTTAATGCCTGAGTGACTCAATTTCTTTGACACATTCCCTGAACCTGGGTGCCCCATGAGCTGCTTTTCACAAAACTGTGATTCTGTGTGAGCAAACAGACCAAACTCAGGCCTGAGCTGTTGAATGAAAGCCATTGCACTGTGCGATTAGATTTGTTATTCCAAAGTTAATTAACTATATAAAAAGAATCAAATTACCAGGTATTCCAGTCCCTGGATCCCTCTGCTCCCCTCCAGTGCCCAGGAGAGTGGAAGTCAGTGATTCAGACCTGCTGCCCAGGCTGCAGCAGGAGCTGGGTGGCAGCTTTCATCCACAAACCTCGCAACGAAAATGCAGCTCCTGATAAATTCCACAGGAAGTTGCTCAGAGAGATTTCAGATCAGTTCATGTTGGTTTCACTTGAACTGAAATATTGAGTTGAACTGAATTGAACTGTGTAATCTTGAATTGCCATGACATTAAATTGCAACTCACTCAGAAATGGAATATCACAAGGAATATGTGTTTGTATGAAACACAAGCTCTGTGTTTCACATCCCTGGCCTGTGTCTTGAACTGGAATTCCTCTGGAGTGTCCCAACACAGTCTCACAGACATCCTGAGGTGGGAAAGATCCCAGAGCTACAGGAGAGGGGTCTCAGCCAGCACTCACAGGCTGGGGCACCTTGGAAATCAGAGCACAGGGCTTTACCTAAGGAGGTGGAATTTGGTCTGAGAGAAGCACAACATGGATGTTCTTACATCCCGGATTCAAAATCTTTTGGTGTTTTCCTCCAGTTTTGCTTTAGGTGTTTTGAGATGGAAACCTCTGCTCTGTCCCCCTGTTCCCCCCTATGGCTGGAGTGAGCCATGGGAAGGTTCGTCCCCGTGGCTGGAGGAAGCCAGGGGTGCCCAGACAGAAGCGTTGGTGAGTTCAGGGTGGACCTTTCCCAGCTGCACTTCCCAGTCACATTCTTGCACTGACGTCAAGGAGGGACCCTGACGTTTGTCCTGCTGTTCCCTTTGCCTGACAATGCCAACCCAAGGTGCCCGGGATCTCCCAGCTCCGGCCTTGCTCCTGCCCAGACCCCTTTGCTGACATTTGGGGACATCCAGGGGGGTTTGTGGTGGAAGTCACAGGGTCGCTCCAGTAGGGTGTTGACGTTGCTGTTCCTCAGGCAAATATAAAATAGCAGAAGTGAAATTGTGAGTAAATTCCTGACCTTAAGAGTGGCCCTGAGCTGGGATTCTTCACCCAGCAGAGTTTTTTTGAGAGGATGTAGGGGATGCCCTGAGAAACATCTTGTGATTTTGATCTCACCACCAGGTTATTAACAGATTTTTATCCTCCGGAGGGAGGAAGCAATCTGTGCAGCGCCAGGCTGGGATGCACAGCTGCCTGTGGTGGTCAGCCACAGTGGGGAAGGGTACACCCAGTGTCATTGAGAATTCACCTGCTTTGTGCCCACATTGTGTCCCAGGTGATGGCCTGGCTCTCCAGTTCTTTTCTGAGAAAAAAAGAAGAAAGGTTTACCAAATTGGCATCTGCCCTGCACTAAGCAGCTGGGCATAAGCAAGAGTTTCTTCATGGACAGGGTGGTTAGGTATTGTAGATTAAAGCATATTTTTGACAACAACCCAACACAGAGGAGAACCTTTACCTGCAGAGCAAACCATCAGCAGCACCATGGTGATGTCAGAGGTCAGACTTGTCACAATGCCCGAGTCAGACTTGAAAACTCCTGCCCAGGGAGGTGAAGGAGTCCCCATCCCTGGAGGTGTTCAAGGAACGACTGGACACGGCACTCAGTGCTCTGAGCTGGTTGATAAGGTGGGGATCGATCACAGGTTGGACTTGGTGACCTTGGAGGTCTTTTCCAATATTAATGACTCTATGATTCTACTCCATGAAAGCAGCTCACTCATCCTGGAGCCCAGGAATTGAGATGTGAGGAGGGAAGCAGACCCAGAGATGCCAGTGGGGAGGGGTCAGGCTGTCAGGGACAGCGACACTCCCCGTTCCAGCCCCAGGGTGATTGGCCACTGACCACATGCACTGCTGGTCCCTCTGTCCCCTCAGGGCAGAGCTGGGCAGCTTCCCATGGGATCTTCTCCCTGTTGTCTGCCCACGCTGCCTGGGCTGTTCACAGAGTGGCTGTGATGAACAAACAGATCTTTTCTGGCCTGAACATGAAGGAGACAGAGGTCACCTTGGAATGATGGGTGGGAAAGGAGAGGTGATTAAAAATGGGGAGAAAAGCTCCTGGGATGTTAAAGGAACTGTGCTGGGGGGGCTTACAAGCACCAGTTGTGTCTAGAGATGTTTTGAACCTTCCCACCCAGGTGGTCACACTGCTAGGCAATTCCCACAGGATATCAAACAGGAGGGAAGAGGGAATCATTCAGAGACATAACAAGATATGGTTTAGGGAGATAAAGGGATATTGATTAAGGAGATAAAGGATTATGACCCAAAAAATAATTGGGAGTTGAAGTGTCCCTGACCATCCAGCAAATATCCTTCCTGCGAGCTGTGTCACAAATCTGCTGCTGTCTTTGGATGAAAACTGGATATAGAAACTGGAAATAATCCCATCAGCCATTGCTCCAAGAAGAGCTCATCCAGCCCTCTCTGTTACAGACCTGGTATTTCTCATCCCTGGGATTAAAAAATTGTAATAAACCCATGATAATATGATTTTTCACTTGGTTTCTGTTGTTGTTACTGTCACTCTTTCTGGTTTGGCTTTCCCCACCCTGAAACTGGTCCCAGAACTAAGATGGCTTTTTCTTGACTTTTTAACAGAATCGGGTGATAAAAGCAAATTGAAACTGGTTGTTGACAGAAACTACTGACTTCTGGAGTTACAAGTGAAGGCTTACGTGATGATGTACAACAAAATAAGACACCAGCCTGATATGTGCAAAACCACTTCAAAAAACCCCTCGAAGGCTGTGGAAAATGAAATGTCAAAGTGAAAGAAAGGAACTGAGAGCACAAACAGCAAGACAGACCTGAAGCAGGATCTGGGCTATCAGACTTGAGTGCCTGATCCCACTTGGTCATTGGATCCCACTGGGAGAGGTTTGCCAGTCACTGTCAGTAACAGTCTGCATACAGGGGGGATTTCAAACCCAGGGATCCAAGCCCGGGATTCAAAGTCTTGAGCAGGTGCTGCAGCTCCTGGAAGGCACAAACAATCTTGGCTGCAACAGTCCAGGATGGAACTGGAACTTGCTGGGTGCCTGCCTGGCAGAACGTGTGGAATTCCAACCTCTCTGACTGCCTGGCATGATTGAACCCCCACTTGTGCTGTGCAGCACCCACAGTTCATATCCAGGTGCCTGGAGGGCTCAAAGCTGCAGGTGAGTGACCTATGAGCATCTCACCCTGGTTTGGCAAACATACAAATGCATCACACTGTGAGTTGGTACCACTGCATCTCTGAGCAGCACAGAACATGAGCTGCTGCTGCTGGCTGGCGCTGACGATCCTGTACAAGAAAACACTGCTCACGTTTCCAGCCAAGGGTAGGGCTTGTGTGTCCTTCTCAGGGCAGGTTGATGGGGACTCCTGGTGGCAGCACCTGCTCCAGCTCACACACCTCTGCCAGCACATAACCTGCGCCAATTCCATCTGTGAGGAGTGTTTTCCCCCAGTATTCCAGCACTTGGGACTGCTGGGAACACTTGTCAGTTGAGGGGTAACAGGATGTCAGCCAGGAGCAAGGACAGTGCCGTTTTGGGGGGGGGGAGTTTGGATTGGTCGCTGATCAAACATGCTTTGAGTAGCTTTTTATAAATTGAGGGGAAAATACCAAAATAGCTTTTTAAAAAAACCTGAACAGCAAAGTCTGGCTGGATGTTCAGGGCCAAACCTGGGGGAAGAAAAGGAGAAATAAACCATAGTTGGCTTCTTGGGCTAGGGCAGGCACAGAGGCTGTACTTGAAGCTGCTGGCAAATGAAAAAGCACATCCTGGGATGGAGGAGGGACCTCAGCAAAGGCCTGAGAAGAGTGAGGGTCTGAGCCTGCTCCCTGTGTGCTGCCCACCCACACCTCCCCTCCTCAGGACCCTCCTCACCCCCAGTTTATCACCACAAAAGCTGGTGCTCGTGGTGTGGGCTCCCCCAAATCCTCTGAGGTTCAGGGTCTCTCTACTCGTGCCCTGAGCTGCAGCACAAGGCTCTGAACAGGCTCTGGTTCCCTGACACACACGAGCTGCCCCAGCCACCCCTCTGTGCCAGTGCTTGCGTTGGCTTTGATATTTTATTCCTGTAAAGCTCCTTTAATCTGTTTTATTTCTTTCTGTCACCAGCATAATCCTCTCTCTGAGCAGTGTCTGCAGCTCGTTTGGCTCCAGGCAGAGCAACTTGGCAAGACTTGTCCAGGTGATACGCAGGTGATTTTTTACCTTTTTTTTAAAAAAACCCTTGTTTGTTTCTCCATAAGTCTTTCTTTCTTCTCAAAGTTCAGCTGCTGCACAAACATAAGGCTTTTGTCTTTCTGAGAAGCCAAGCTCAGTCCTGTAGGTAGGTGAGGGGTTTGGAAAGGATTTTGGGTGGATGAAGCTCTCGGAGGCCCGGGCTCTGGGTTCACTTTGCCTGGTGAATCATTTCTGAACAACCTCACAAGGTGCCTGGTTCTTATTTTAACATCTAAATCCCTTCCAAAACTTACCCTTTGGGCCTGCTTTGTGCTATGTACCTGTTACTCTGTAACAGCTTTGTAGGTTAGAAGGTTTTTGGGGTGATAAAATCTAATAATTACATTAATGCAAAAACCCCCCCCAATAAATCCCAAACGCAACAAAAAACGTTGAGATCCGTTCTTTTTTTAACCCAGGCTTCTTAATAACTTTTACTGAGTGTGTTTTTGTGGTGAGATAAAAGCATATTTTTGACAACGACCCAACACAGAGGAGAACCTTTGCCTGCAGAACAAACCATGGTGATGTCAGAGGTTACAACGCCTGAGTCAGACTCGAAAACCCCTGGTTTTTCATGAAGAGAAAAACAAACCAAAGAAAACAACTCCCTCACATGATGCAGAACTTGGATTTGCCTGTTTGCTTCAGTTCCCTGGGGGTGTGAGGGACTGCCAGCTCTCTGCACCCCAGGGGGATGGCTGCACCCCACATCTCCAGCCTGCACCCACCACCTGCCAAACAGGGCACCCAGGAAACAGAGCAGCTCCAGCGAGACCAGCAGCAAAGCACAAGGACCCTTCCTCGTGGGAGAAAGGGTTCCTGGCCTGGTTGAGGACCTGCAGGTGGGCACAGGGTCTGTTAAGAACATCCCACTGAGGACCTGTAGGAGGGCATGGGGCCCATGAGGAGCTCCAAGTTGCTCTGAGGAAGGGCTGCTACAGGAATCAGGTTTCTCCCGAGGCCAGTCCCTCTCCTGTGCTGGGTCCCTGATGCTCCTGTCCCTTGTGGGCACCTCTGCCAGGCACCACGGGGCTGGTCAGTGCTCCAATGCTGCCCACAGGCATCCGTTCAGGTTCTCATGTGCTTGGACAAGTTATTTCACCCGTGAAGACGACACCTACTCCCTCAGGTACACACCCTGAGCTGCACACACCCGTCTTTGCCAATAATGAGTTATTTACATACACCTTGAGAATTTGGAGCAGATGAAAAGCACCCCCGGCCTACAGAACACAGGACTGCTGCAGATAAAAGCTGTTGCACAACAAGGGTTTGCAGCACCTCAGGTGTGGAGCCTCACCTGGGCCCTGTGGGGTCGGGGGAGGGAGGGAGGGGGGGCTCCAGTCCAGCCAGCAGCTGGTACTGTGTAAGAAATCAAATCCTGTGTGTTTATTTTCCTCTGATTTGAGGTGGAGAACAGCTGATGAAAGCTCAGAACCAGACACTGGCACTACCTTAAAAGACAAGAACAGACCACTGTGAGTTTTAAAAAAACCAAACATGTTGGATTTTATTATTTTTAGACCATTAAAAAAAAAGGGATTTAAAAAACACCATCTGATAGACCCACTGCTCTGCAAAAACACATCGGGGTTCACTGAAACATCATGTGTTCTCTCAGTTGTAAAGCCAAGAAGTGGCCCGTGGCTGTTGCTGCAATTCAGTGTATTTTTAGGGCTTTTGCTTATACAGGGCAAATTGTGGCCTTTTCAGTACATCTGTAGAGTCCCCAGAGGTTCTGAAAGCTCATGACAAGCAAAACGATTATTTTTTACAGTTTGTGCCATATCAGTGACTGTCTGCTCAGAGAACATGTGCGTGTTTAAATGCTCTCCTGCTCTGTTATGTGCCAGGTCTCCAGCTGAGGCCACACCAGGGACTTTTGGTAGCAAATAAAGGAGTTAATTGGTAAAGAAAAGCAAAGGCTTGTTGAACAGAATCCTGCACCACAGAAAAAAAAATCCCTCAAGATGTGTCATTTCCTGCAAGACTACACTGAGCCCTTTGGAACTGGATCTCCTGACATGCCACACACAGAGCACGAGAAAGTTTCCATCACTGTAGAGCAGCTACTCTAGAAAAACAAGTTACACCAAAAACCCCTAAACCCCAGACTTTCAGCCTCATTCTGGAGCTGCTCCTGAGGACTCTGAGCTTTCTTTAAAAGCACAGACTGGGGCAGCTGCAGCAGAACTTGCCCTTGCTGGCATGCAGTGCAGCAGTGGTGGGACACAGGGGACTTTTGGGGTTGTTAGGTAAGGAGAGGCTTCGGGTGACACCCCAGGCAGGCATCAGGTCTTTACTCTAAGATCAGCTTTTAACACCTCAGCCACATTCCAGCCTCTCCAGAAATCCAATACCACTGCCAGGAGCACATCCCTCGTGCAGTCAGGCCAGGACTGCAGCACAGGCGAGACACCTGCACCTCACTGCTGCCACAAAGGGGAAGGAAGAGCCTTTGGGGAAAACTGCCACTGTGTCCACGGCACCAAAAGAAAGGGAGAAGGCCTGATTTCTCATACAGAAACCAAAAGCAGTGGTGTCTTTCTAGGGAAGAATTCCAAGTGATATAAGCACCTCTCCACACTGTAACAGCCGAGTTTAGACACACGAGGTTCCTTTTCTGCCTGCAGCAGGACACCCTGTACCTCTACAGGCCCTTTCACACTGCTACGCTGATACCCTGACATGTCAGTAAGCCCCGGTATCCTTTGGAGACGAGCAACAGAGGCAAGGAAGGTAAAACAGCCACGGAGCATGTTCTGAAATCAAACAGTACTTCATTACAGAGACACAGGAACTGAGTCAGTGATTATTCTTTCTTCTCGCCCTCCTCAGCGATGGGGTCTGCAGGTGGCTCCTCCACGGTCGCGCTGTTGCTCTCTGAGCCGGTGTTGCTGTCGCTGGTTCCCTCCTCGGCTGTGCTGTCCACCCCTTCCTGCCCGCTCTCCTTGTCCTCTGGAGTGGAGGTTCCTTCTTCACCGTTCTGCTGGTTCTCTGTGCTCTCTTCTGGGTGAGGCTCTTCTGGAATAATGTATTTCTCAGTGTCATTTACATGCCAATATTTATTTAGATTGTGCAATTAGGATTTAGGAAGAAACAGAAGCTGTAATAAATCCGAGTATTCCACAGAAGTTACTTCTGTCACTTAAAACGTGCAGGGACAGGCACAGCTCAGGGATCTCTCAGTGCTGAAGATGCATGTGGTCTTGCCACAGCATTCTGATGTCAGCCACAGCTGCCTGCCCTCAGAATTCCAGCCATAAGAAAGCCATGTGCCTTGTTAAAGTAGAAGCACTGGAATTCAAACTCCTCGATCCCTCTTTTGTAACACTCCTGCTGTTGCAGCAATGATACACTGAGACTCCTAAATCCAGCAGCATTTCTTACTGCTGCTGTCCAGAGCACAAAGCAGCTGGAAAATCTGCCTGACAGCAGCACAGGAAGCAGTCCTGTTCCATCGTCCTGGGTAGACACTGACACTGGGACAAGGAAACACTCACAGTCAACCGAAGTCTAACTTTGGGTTTAGAATTTTTTTCCCCTGGGTACATCACGCACAAAGCATGACATGGAGCTCTGTGGGATCTTATCCTCTCCTCTTTTAAAAATGATTAATTTAATGAGAAGAAAGCAAATGCCTGTGTTCACCAAGACACAGTGAACTGTTCTCTCCTCAGAAAGACTTTAATACTGATCCTTGGAGGATTCTGCAGCAGGTGTTCAGATGCAGTTACCTGTCTCCATTGGAGTGCTCTCCTCTTCCTTCTTCTCCTCCCCCTTGCTGGCTGCCTGCTCCTCCTCAGCTGCCAGGCTGTTCTGACTGCGCTCAGCTTGCTCAGCTGCTTCCTTTTCCCTTTCCTCCTGTCTCTTGCGAGCCTGCTCCTCAGCTTGAGCAATTTCAGCCGCAATTTTTTCCATATCCACTTCCACCTTCAAACTGCACAACTAGCAATTAAAAACAAAACAAAACAAAGGAAAGCTCTTTAGCTCTTTTACTACTTCAGTTTCCCTGAGAATATACCATCAGTAAACCCCAATGATGAGTTCATTATTTCTACACACAGCACAGTCCTTTTGATTTTACAAAGTTTATATTAAAAGTAACTAGGGAGTGAGATACAGGCATATTACAAAAAAAAAAAAAAAGAGGGGGGGCAGGAGAGGGAATAAATAAACAACCTAAAACTTGTTATTTGAATACAGCCAAGGAGAGCAGTGTGCCCTCCAGAGTGGCTTCAGGCCACCTTCCTCCAGCTGCTCTGAGTGAATTCACCCAGCCCAGCTTGGAAGCACTTCAATGTCCCCTCTATAGGTCACTGAAGGAGCAGGAAATCATCCTGTGCTTTGTACCACCCACACCAGGGCACTGCCCCAGCAGCTGGGCAGCTGCTCAGAACTGAACAGAAAACTGAAGCACTTGTACCACTGTGGAACCAGCAGCTTCCTCAGAGTAAGTGAGAAAAATGAGTTGTACCCTTTTAAGCTCATTGTTGAAAGATTCTGTGCTTTCCAAAAACTTCCTCTTCTTTTCCTGGTGACGCTCCTCAATTTGCAGCAGCTCAGCTTCGAGTTTACGCTGGAAGTGAAACAAACAGCAAAAATGTCACTGTGCAGTCACCTAAGAACTGGGCAAAGATACATCTTCACATACAAATTTTCATATGGGCTTATTTTTAAATATTGGTCTAATATGTAAATATCCTTCTGCCTGCCTCTGATATCCACTGACTCAGAAGTTCATACTGAAAAGTAGGAACAGCAAACGGGTCTGTGCAGCAGTTCAAGCATACTGTAAATGACACACTGTGTACCTGAGGCGAAGCTTCCAACATGAAATCTGCACATTTTCTTTCCTATTCTGCACCCCCCAGGTCTGTATATACATATCCCACACGTCTGTATATACACAGCTCACAGGTACAGACACACCTTCTACATCAATTATATTCTCTAACACAGAAAGACCACAATTCAAGGAAAGAAGGACAACCACCCCCTCCACCCTCCAAATCTTCTGTAATTAAAATAGCCCCAACAAATCTCTACCTAATTCTGGTCTTGCTTCATTCACACACACATTTGACCACACTGAAAGGGTTCTTTTGGTACCATGAGTGTATGGAAAACACAGGCATGTGCCCAAAGCTGGGTGAAACGTGCAGGTGTGACTTCACCATATGTTTTGTATGAATTTAACTTTCAGTGAAAAATGTTAGAAAAGGGACAATTTACTGCAAGAATAAGAACCATTACCAAGAAGATGAGTGGTCAGGTACCTGAAATCACAACCCTACAATTACCTATTAACCAGCAGACTTACACTGCATACAGAGGGTTGTCTGTAATAATGAAGAGCTATGGAACTAATACTTAGGATATCCCAAAGAACAAAACAGAGTTTAACATGATCCTCTGTAACGAAACAGCACAGAAGGTGAAGTCTCACGTTCTGCAGCTCCCAAGAAATCCCAGGGATTAGCTCTTGGAGCACAGAGAACATTGACACCCAGCAAGAACAGTCATGTAGGTGATCAAATGATCCAAGAGTTGGAGTCCAGCCCAACTGCACTGTGTTTTAGCTGCATCCGCATCCTTTTTCTTTACCTGGTGAACCATTAAAGACTGAACCTGGCGTTTCAGGACTTGCATTCTGGCTGTGGTGACCACAGAGCGGACATCGGGCACCACGCTCTCGCTCAGGATCTCACTGATGAGCCGGTGGTTCCTCTGGAACCGAGCCGTGGCCGTGTGCTTCATGGAGAACCCATCATCATAATCTGCAACAGGAATTTAAGGAGTAACTGCTTCGATTCCACAAAATGAGCGCCAAGTCTAAGGACACCACACCCGCGTTACCACTCACTGAATACAAAATATGAGCCCTAACAGCAGTAGCTGTCATGTCACAAAGTTCACAGTAACACACACAGAGCACCAGGGAATCAGAAAAGGAGACAAAGCGTGACAAGGGCAGCATTTACCTGGCACAGCTCTAATGGCTGATTTCACATGCATTTCCCACAGCTGAAATCAGGACTGACCTAGTTATTCACTCTATTGCTTTCCACATTTCCATGGTAAGAGGGACTACCAATACACCAAATAAAAGACCCATTCCTGATTAATCACATTTCCAGAACAAAATGCCAGGAGGACAGTGACTCCTCTATAAATAACTTTTGTAGCACAGATCAAAACCACTTATTTTTTGGAAACACTGAGGACTGAAAGCATGAAGCAGTGAGACATGTTTACTCATCACTGAAAATTCACAGGCATGTATTAAGAGTACTCAATTATTTATTAGTTAAGTGCATTTCTCTAAAGAGAAACCAGTTAAGCAACAAGTATGAATTATATCCCAGAACAACACCATGTAGAAAAGTCCAGAAGTCTAATTTGTTTTACATTACGTGTCCCTACTGGAGATGACTATCCCAGCTATTCACAGAAATCTTAAGAACCTGAACACTATGCCAGCAGACACTACCGAAGAAGAGAACCAGTTCAATGAAAGTTTTTTTATTTCAAAGTGTTATATTCAGTTTCCCATTGGGGTATCTGATTAAAGAGATGTAACAGCTGGTTCTGCCCAAGTCTACTTGGCTTAGCTAGAACAGAATCTCAGGTCCCCAAGTTCCAACTCTTCCAAGATGAAATATATTTACATAAATGTTGCAATTACCTCACACAGGGGAAAGTGCCGTTTGCCATGAGCTTTATCTCAGGGGTGTGCTTTTACAAGAGGGAAGGAAAAAAAAGGGTGTAGCTGAGTACATTTTTCACCCTCAGGTTTCAACAAGTATTTGGTGATGAATTTAAAGCAGCCATGAGGTGTGTGAGGCTGACTTTTCCCACTGGGTGGGGTGCATTTCCTCGCAGTCAAATAAACTTTCAGAATTTTCTCATCAACTTGTCAGCAGCAAGGGCACCTCACTCCCTAAACAATTTCAAATGACAGTTGTTGAACACATTCAAAGTTCAGGTGCTCTTAATCACACCAGAACTCTGCCTGTCAGATTTATGTGCTTCTGGTAATAAAGCACAACATTCCATCCAAGCCGGATTAAATCAGGCATCTAAGCCTATTCTAAAGCATGTGCTAAAGACATTACGGAGCTGTAAGCACTGATTTGGTTTGAACTATTAAGCATTACTTCACACTTAATTAAAAAGAGTTGGAATAACTTTTGCCACGGGTGCCACCTTACTTTTGGGAATAAAGCCAGCTGTATGGAATAAAATGTGATAATGAAAATTGGCATTGAAGCACCAAAGCAGGAATGAAGCCACGTGGGGTGCTGCGTGAGGTGCACACGGGTGGTTTTCTCTATCTCCATGGCCGGTCCTGCCATCAGAGTGTCCCACTGGGAGTGCACACATGCTCCTTACCATCGGGATCCTCCGCGGGCTGGATGCTCATGTAGGGCTCCCCCTTCTCCATGCGCGACTGCCGCTGCCGGCTCTCTTCTTCCAGCGCTGCCTCGGCACGGCTCTTGGCGTTGATGTAGGCCAGGTAGGCAGGGGAGTTGTGGTAGGCCTTCATGGACTCGTTGTACTCAATCTGAAAGGTGACCAACACGGTTTGATTGCACCACTGGGTGAGTCCCACCTTGCCACAGCTGCTCTGTGTAACTCACAGTGCGGTTACACACTGCTGCTCTGGCTGAGAGACAAATGACCAGATTCTCTCAGTCTTTCTTTTTTACAAAGCAGAACTACTTCTACAGTCGTTTGTGTTTTTAAAAACACAGCTTGTCTTTTAGGTCCTTTTCAGTTTTACTACCTGGAAGTCTTATGATAGCTTTGTTTTCTGAGATTTCAAATCCAAACACCTCAGAACATTTATGATTAAGTTCTGCTAAGAGGAAATTAGCAGACATAAAATATTCTCTGTAATTCTCTGGAGTTTTAACTAAATCTGTGATTCTGATTTCTTCTCTTTCCTTATGACAGTCTGTCGTGAACCACTTTTCAAAATCACTTAAGACTTGTCCATTCTTTGACCCATCCCTCCACTGGGATGGCACAGAAAGCTGCAGCCAGGCTCCTGTCTCCTCCTGGCAGCAGGACAGCAGCACTATTTTCACATTATTTGAAATACCTCTTCCTTTTGATTCGCTTTCTTTAATCTCACTTTTAAGATTTTGTACAGTGATTTAAGATAATTTCCAATGAAAAATAGGTATAATCTATGATACTCTTAAAGGTACCTAAAATTCTTGTTTATGATCAGGACCAGAATCCTTCTGCCTTGGCACTGCACAAATAGAAAGCAGCTGGCCCCTGCCCCAAGGAGCTTACAATCTAAACATCATTACCAGGGTAAAAATAGAATTCCTGGATTTTTTTTTTTTCTCAGCTTAGAGCACCCAGCTTTGCAGTGCTTCTCTATTGCCTTGGAATAAAACCAGCTCAGATTTGACCAGGTATCCACAGCCTCAGGTGCCTGCCAGGTGTAAGCACAACACATCAGCTGGACAATTCTCCCTTTGTACCTGAGAATCACAAGAATAGTCTCATACAGGTGCTCAACACTTACCAACCTAGACACGAGGTAGCTGTCATCTCTTGTCATTAAGATCAATAAAACCAAACCAAAACCACGAGAAAATCCTACAAGTGGTAGCATTTTCTATTAAGAAAAAAACCATTAATGCCACAGCGTGGAGTTCCACCAGGAAAACCAAACCCCACGTGACTGGACGTCCCTTAGGAACACGTTCATGACAACAGCAGTAGTTGCAGAGCACCAGTTTTGAAAGAGGATTTTGGTGTTGAGACAATCTTTTCAATACTGATGTTGTACAATCAAATCCATTCATTAAACAGTTAAAATCGACACTCAATTATAAATACTTCATTTTGAATTAGGTCTAAAAACTGACCAGTCACAGTTGATGCACAGTTATTTAAAAAAATCTAAGAGACGTGTCAGGACAAACTTCCATTTAAGTTACATACAGGGCTCTCGTGAATGCCTCAAACATCCCTGCATGGGGAAGATGAATTTTTCTTCTCAGACCAGTTCCTAGAAGAATCAGCTGTAATAAACATCCCAGATTTCTTCCATTTACCTTTTCAGCTTCATATTCATTCAAATACTCTTGCTTCTCTTCATCAGTGAGATCTCGCCACATTCCTCCAATAATCTTGCCAATTTCCCATAACTTCAAATCAGGATTGGACGCCTTCACTTGGTCCCAGACCTTAACAGAAACAGCTGGAGCTTTACTAATGATATCTAAATACTTCCAAATTAAACATTTTATATTGTCATCTCAGTGTTCTTTCTGGAATCACCATGAAAAACAGGATAAAGTTAGGAATGAGTCTGGCTAAACTATCTGGATTATTTTCTGGGGCAGGAAGTCAGTAGGAAGCCAGCTACTGAACCAGGCAATTGCTGAGTGGCTTTGGTCTCATGGGAATATTGCCTTTAACCCTCTCAATTCTCTTCTTAAATGCACATCGCTGCATCTTGGGGAAAAAATGCTACTGAGTAAACACATCCAGCAGTAGATTATGACAAAGAGACTGAGCTTTTCAGATCAGAATGTAACATTTCACAATATTTCAGTCTTGCTGATCAATCTGAGTTCCAACAAGTTCTGACTCCACCAAAAAGGTTTCTAACTTTATAGGGAAAAAAAAAGGAGAGCTGCCAGTGTAATTTCTTGCTGCGCCACTTGACTTTTTTTTTTTTTGTGTGTGTTGATGTTTTTTGGCCTAAGACAGACATGCTGGTAAAGATACTTTACCAGAAGTGGAAGAAATTCCTTCTGGCTCACCTGCTTCAGCCAGGCTGCCATGCCCTCCCCATGCCCCATCAGATTCCAGACTCCACAAGAGTCTCTCTCCTACTTTCTGTCAAACAGTTCACAGAATAGCGAAGCGAACGTTGCCACGGGCTAGGGTGGTGAAGGAGAACATGCAAAGTCCACTCATTGCTACTCTTCAGTCCAGCTACAGCACTGCACCAAGCCCAGAAAACGCAAGGAATACTTCCTTTATACAAAAAAGTTCTGTCAGTAAGTCACAGGAACTTCTGAATGTGGCAGGGTGGATCCTTGTCAGCAGACAGTGGTAGGAATTAGCATTTTAGCAATTTTCCCCCCAGAAATTGGCAACTGTGTGACCAGACTACTTCTGCCTTTGTTCTGCAGGGCAGACTCTGTACTTTACATCCCCTTAAGAGAGCGCAGGCTGTTAGGAGTCAACGTTTAGAAGCTGAAACTAAGATCATAGCAATTAATTGTTAGCACAAACGAACACTGACTTTATTACTGATGGACACTGTAATACCCACCTTCCGGCTGTACCTCATGTAGGGCATCAGGGGCTTGTCTGGGGGTTTGGGGGGCTTTGGAATGGTAATACCAGAGGAAGCCTATAAAAGAACCGGATAAATCCATTTGTTAATGGGGTCACTGGACAGTTTCTACACACACTAGTTTTGGAAAACACTCATTCTTGTGCATTCACACACCCCCACCAAGAGAAGCAAGCAACATCACCAAAAAAATTACCCAGTCTGTAAGTGAACAAGCACTAGCTAGAGCTGGTCCTCACAGAGTAATTTCCAATGTAAATTTGTCCTTTTCTCTGTAAGTTTACAGAGCAGTAACTACTCTCCTCAAAAGGGCTCCATGTTCTTAAAACTGAACTACACAGCTTAGGAACTGACATGGAAATGCCAATCCCAGCTGGTTGTTCTTTCTCACTTCTGATGACTAATTTATCTGTTTTGACAAATTTAATGTGGCTAGTGTACAGGTGGAAAAAGATACGAAGACAAGTTTAAAAAACATTAAGTTAGAGACGTTATCAAATAATTTTAGCAATTATTTGTCTGCAAAATTTGTCAGTGGTAATTTGGAGCCAATTAACAGACTCTTTATGAAAAGAAAACAACCCTATGCAGCTAAAAGGTAAATGTGTGCTCTACTTATAGCCAAGCTGTAAGGAATTGTCTCAATTAAGCCCGGAATATGCTCCTGTGCTGTGTCTTCCTTTGGCTTTATGCTGCCAGACACAGTGCTGGCAACACGGAAGACCACTGAGCTTTAATGCTGCTGTTGCTGGAAAAGCTGCTTCCTCCCCTCATGTCCCCTCAACCCACAGAACAACTGACAGGGTTTGCTCCTAAAACAGTGCAATGACATCACAGCCCCTGTCTGAAACCCTCCACTCTCCCAGCACTTCCACATACCAGGAATTCTATTAAGTGGGAGTATTTACATGAAAATATAAAGCAGGTTCAAGATCTTTCAGGGCTGTACCCTGTAGATCAATGTAGATCTGGTGTAGCCCAGAAGGCTCCTGTTAAATATTCAGTTTTCCTCCTGATGGTTTTTTGTTTGCTGAATTTATGGAGCTCTATGAACTAAGCATACAGAACTGTGTATAAATAATGTGCATGAGGTATATGTATTACCAAAATGTATACATAGATACACATACAGATGGGTTGGAAAAACATTAACGGAAACTGTTTAATGCTTTTAAATCAAGAGGGGTTTAAAGACACCATCCATATACTGGGATATGCATGGCAGAGCAGGCTGTGTATGCTTGTGACATACAGAAACAATGGAAGTTCTCAGACAAAACCTGACTTAGTCTTGCATAAGGAAAGTATCCATTTGGACAGTCAATTCCAGCTTGTAGGGGAAGGTCCCTTCTGTAAATGCTTTAAGAAATTGGATGAACTTCACATACGAAGTTTGAAAGAAGGTTTATATGAGAGGCATAAAGAGTTCACTTCTTTAAAAGCATGATGTATTTGGTCCTTGAGAAATCTTACTTATGTGAGATATTTAAGAAAAATATACATTTAAGAAAATATCAAGGATTTACTTTATTTCTGTTGTGTTATGAAAGTGTTACATTTCCACTGTCTATTTTTATTTCCTAACTGCATACAATGCTCAGGACTCGATTCATGTTTGAAAGAAGCTGTCACCTACCTCATCACCTGTCTCTATCTCACTTTGTTTACTCCATGAAAAATGAATGTAACATCCATTTCCCACACACTGACATATATAAGAGCTGAAAGGATTCTATTTTATTATCATCATCACACTTTTGTCGAAAAGATAATGACTGAACTTGGTACTGTGCAGTTATTACCAGACTAAGACTGGAAAGAAAAATAAAGGCCTGCACCTCTCACATGGCTCAACAGGATGATGCAACAACTATCAACGATCTCCAGTTTGCAAAATGTTCTTCCTTAATTTTGGGCCAATCAACCTCAGCAAAAAAGAGCAGTTCCCTCCCTCCAAGAATACCCAGCTTCAGAACTTTTTCCTATGCATGCAGTGGTCACTGAAGACCACAGAGTCTGTCTTTTTGGACGTCTGCATCATATACCATTACCAGTTTTCCCTGCTGAGTAAAAGCTCATTTTCCTGCAAAAGGTTTCAGAGTGAAGGGGAAGGGGGGAGGGTGAGGAATAAGAATCAGAAGTTGTTTCTGGTTTTTCTTATAAAGAAGTGGCAGCAGCCAAGACTCCGAAGAACCTAACCCTAAAGCCATTTCTGGTCAGTTCCTGGTGTTTGCCGGAGGATGTAATAGTTGATTCTCCTACCGTGACCCGGCTGTTGGTGCCCGGGTTCCCTCCCAGCCTGTAGTTGTTGTAGGCCAGATGGCTGTATGGATTGTATCCCACAAACCCTGGGGTGCTGGGCATTTGCTGATGGAAACAAATGAGACAAAAACACGAATGAGAAATGAGCTCAAACGAGGAAAACACAGAAATGAAAATGAACTGCAATATGGCATGCAAAAGCAACCAGAATTCAAACAAGCAATGAGGTGTAGCAGTTGGTGTCTTCCCAACACACACAACTTACTCCAGTATAAACCTAGTAAGGAAACAGGACTTTTAAGTAAATGTGTCACTACAAATTTCTGTCTGAAATTGGTGATTTTATTTCTCTTAAACGTGTAACTCATTTAAACAAGTATTCTGTAACTTCAGCTCATGGTTAGTGAAGTTTTCCAACATAAGCCACCAAGGAATTCAGAAGACTCTTGTCCCCAAAGGGTGAAAGTTACAGGGCAACAGAGACCCCAGTGGTGGGGCAGAAATCCCCAGTACCCACACTCATTATACCAATGAAAACCTCTGCCTGCTTTTCTTCCCAGAATTCTGCCTCCCCAGCAAATGGGGCCAGGGGAGGAAGTCTCTCAAAGCACCATTTGTGCTCCACTGCCAGTGGCTGAAGACAATTCCCAGACGCATCCCTCTGTTATAAGGCAGGCTGACAGAGCTGAGGGACTCTACATCTGCAGTAAGACCTCTAAGTTAAAAACTTTAAACTAGTTTGAACAGATCACCAAGTCCAAGACAATTCAGAAGTTAATCACTACATCTTCATTCATGGAAGTGGATTGATTTGTTCTCACCTCAGTCACACAGAAAAAAAAAATCTTGTTTCTTTACATTCCCTTTTCACTCATCTATGGACACTCAAGTTTCACCAGGTTCCCTGTATTCCCATCCTCAAATAAATTTCTTTTTTCCAATTCCCCTCTTCCCAATTGGATTTTGTTGGAAAAATAAATCAACTATTTAATGGTAATTGTGATTAAGCCCTGACTGGTGGTTCCATGATTCCATTAGGATTCACAAGAGCCCAGAGTGTTTCTGGACATTTTAAGCATCATTCCCACAGTGTCCCACTCTCTAGCAGCCCTAATAAACATTCCAAGACCCTTTCACAGGGATTTGCTGACTGGACCTGTTCCAGATTAGTTATAAAAATTTGACAAATAGGTTCAGGACTCTAAGAACCCATGTATGACACATACAAACACTGAAGAGAAGTGCCCTCAGAGCTGACTACAGTAACTATGAAGGTTTCAGGTCAATGCAGACACATTGCAGAAGTTTATTTCTAAACATGTAAGTGCAGAGGAAAATTATCATTTAACAGTCAGTCTTCAATACAGATTTTATTGCCAAGCTTTTTAACTCAGTCACAGCAGCTGATGTGCTCATGACATACACATTCACTACTTCATAAGACACTGTTTTACTACAGTTTTTCATATTACCATAACAACAGGTTTTGAATATGTTGAAATACACCTCTTCAATAAAAGCAGGTGACAATTGTAATCTCCGTCTGCTTAATTCCTTATTTCTGCAAGACAGGATTTAAGTGTTACCAGGGAACTACCTTGCATCACGTGGAGAATTTTTATTTCATCTACATTACTGCAGTTATGAGAATTACTGGGATTTTGTTGACTGCAGCACCTGGAACTGGCTGTGGAAGAACAAGCAAGGTTATTCAGCTACTTTGTGACTTGCATTAACAGAGCACAGGTCATCACCTGAAGGACTGTATAAAATATAATACAAAATAAAAGATGCTTGTAAGACAGGCAATTCACGTCACTGGCTGCAGTTCTGACGTGTACTTCATATTTCCTTCTGAAGGACTGTACCACCACATCGACATAAAGCATTAAACATCTGTATCCATGCTACATCCCAAAGGAATCACATGTGTATGCACAGCTCTCGAAGCAGGAATCCAGCGGTCAGAGTGGATCCATCATGTTCCTTCTAACACTGCCACAGATCTATTTCGCTGTGTGCAAAATGAAAACTCTGAGCAAACTATGGAAATCAAGTTTTATTTATGTAAACTTATAAAAATGTAACTTGCATTATATAATTTTCAAGCCTTTTCCTGTAAAGTATGGCACAATAAATCTGAAGGATCACATTCCTTCTAACTCCCATCCTGCAAAGATCAGAGACATACTACTGGGTAACAATTTTCCAATTTACTTTGGTAAAAAAAATTCACTATAGCGTCTTTGTTCATTCTTCTGTACAAATGATTTGTACTCAAATCCAAACTATCAAGAAATGTGACCAAAGAGGTGCATTTGCTTTCAAACACTTCCCTGCCTGCAGCACATTGGTACTGCAGCACCTTTGTATATCCAGGAATGTCACTGGACAGGATTCAAAGCTCCTGTTCATGTTTTCATGCCATGCCACACCACTTTACTAGAAAGTAAAATATTTCTCGTGCCCTAGACTCCAAAATGCCAGTGATTTCAAGGAATGCAAGACTGGCATCAGGAGTGTTTCATTACTGTGACCCCATATAACAGGATGTTTCGTAATCAGACATTCCACTGAAAAGTAGCTCAGTACAACAGGAATGTGGAAAAACGCAGTCTGCCCATGATTTGGGCACAGGCTGAGTAGGACATTTTACAATCAAATATATCAGCTGCTTCTTAACTGTTCCAGTACTGCTGCAAGCCACTGTGAGTCATTCGAGACAAGTGACTGCTCACAGAAAATTCAGTGTTTGCGAGATCCCAGCCTTAAAGGCAAAACATTTATTCAGCTTCTCTTTCCCAAACTTCTCAAAAGAGAATGATATTAATTTGAACAATTCATATTGCATTAATTAGTATTGTGTTTCCCATACAGGAAGGTGATGCAACTCCGTAATTATTTTTCAGGGAGGTTACTAAAGGTTCTGTGTTAATGAGAAAAATCACTATACTTACGGTTGCAGGAGCTGGGGTGGGAGGTGGGGCATAGGATGGCCTTTCTGTTAAGATAGAAATGTAAGCACATTTTTTTTTCTTGAAAATCTGAACGAATTCTTAACGCATCTGCTGTGGCCAACATTTTTAAAGGAATTTACAAAACCAAACAAATCCTACTCTGAAAGACTGCATTTTGGCACTGAAGAGCAAAAAGCAACATGAGAGAAAGAAAGAAAGAAAAGAAAGAAAAACTGAAATCCCCACCATTGATCTGGTCCCAGCCTCTTATTCAAGTACGAGACTGGAGAATATGAAATTCATTTATATGCACACCAATTACATGGACAGAAAGCATAAATGCAGTCAAACAGGATTTAGAAGCTGTGATATCTGGATTTCCTACAAGAACAATATACCAGGAATCAACCACAGCAGGATTTAAGGCCAAGAGTTGTCACTGCACTTCCTACAGTTTCTTTTAATGCCAGGAATAATGGCATTATCTCACAAACAGGTTCTGCGTAACCAGATCTTTAAAACATCAAGTTAAAGCAAGAAAAATCTTAAGAAAAAACTTACTTGACATTTTGATAGTCAATTTTTCAGCCACCTGACATTATATTTGTACTTCTGCAAGACAAAAGAAGATCACGCTAGTAAGTGTTGCGCCTTTGCCCCCCGCCAGGTCTTTGAAGCTTCAGCTGTTTTCGACACCAGTGATTACCAAAGTTTGTCGATTTTGGAACAAAAGAATTTTCAGAAACCAAGGTGTTATCTCTTTGAAAAACGAATGGGCTTTCCAAGGAATCTGGCCTTAAATAGCTGTGCAAGAACACGCAGGTTTAGGTCACTTTCATACTGAAGGATCTAAGTAAACATATTTTGCCCCTTACGGAATGAAAATAACATACCCCATTATTTTACACTCACTGTTTCAGAAATCTGGTATTAATACACAAATGACCAAATGATGAGTCTCCTTTACAGGGTACATACAACAATCACCGAGCCCGGCAGCTGCGGTCTCACAGGCTATGCTTAGCCTTTTAGCACCGAACCCAGGAGTGCGCCCAACAGCGCTGTAACGAAGTGTTTTTTCGGCCTTTCTCTTCAAATAAAGCCACGGTGGCTGCAATCTCCTTTAGAATCGCCATTAACGACGTGCTCCGGGATCGCACACGGGGCTGGCTCGGGGAGATCGAGCGGAGCCTGAGCGGGCCCAAGCCGGGCACCGGGGGGTCCCTCGGCCCCAGCGCCCCCTCCCCGGGCCCAAGGGCCCTCCCGAGCCCCGCAGCGCTCGCGGT
>VZTN01037072.1:0-76559 GCA_013400515.1 Erpornis zantholeuca | reverse complement strand
CGCGGAGGCGCTGCCTCGCCGGGCGCGGGGTGTCATCGGGGCCCCCCAGACCCGCAAGGCCTAGCACCGTGCTCGTCCCCTTCCCCCGCGCCGGGCACCCCGGTCACGGTGCTCCGAGTGGTGGCTGCCGGTGGCGAATCTGCGGCGCAGAGCGAGCGCGCAGTGGGGCCTGAGGACGCCTCTTGCCCGCTGCGCTTTAGCGCCTCTTTCCCCTCACCGGCAGCGCGCGGCCCCTGAGGGGGAATTTGGCGCCTTTTTCCCCTCATGGGTAGCGCGCGGCCCCTGAGGCGCCCCGGTCCCCGGGCTGCCGTGAGGCGACGGGAAAACGCTGCGGGGTCGTATCCGAGCCCGAATAATATCGCATAAAGGCAGCGGTGGAGTCAGGTGAACCGTCCGTCAGTGCTGGGGGATCCTGGTCTATGCACAGTGTGGTGCCGAAATGGCGATGTGGGATGGCAGCGCTTCCAGAGGCGGTTGAGCGGAGCAGGACGAGCTCTGAGGGCAGCGGGAAGGTGCCCTTGTGTGGGAGAAGGCCAGAGGAAGGAGATGGTGTTAGGGGCGGCTGGGGAGGCAGCGAGATAGACGCCGGGTAATAAATATTATAATGTATGATAATTGTCAACTAAATCAGTTGACAAAACGCTCTGCTGTGGAATCACGCAGGATTGTTAATTACCCAGTAGTCTGGGAGCAGTGGAATTGTCCACTATTCCTTTCAGAAATCAGCAAAGGTATCACACGCAGGTAAAACCCTCCCAAATATCAAACAAGGTGAACCATGTCGCTCTAAAGGTGTGAGGAGGATGAAGAGTTCCAAACCTCAGCCTTTTACACTAAAAATTAGCAAAGTGACTGAATGAAATATGAAAACTTTGGCAATGAAACTTGAAATTGAAAGTTTGACCTTGAACGTTTGACATTGTAATTGAATGTTTGGCATTGAAATGCTCTTACATGGCCAATAAGATATTTCTAGACATTCATGGGGGAGAATTGGGGTGGATCTGAAGGAAAGCCAAGGGGGATGGTACCTGCCTAACCCAAAAGGATGGTAGAAGGTGAAAAGAAGAAAAACTAACTGAACATGGGTTGCTGCAAGTTGGGCCCATTTTTCTTGATGCCTACAGTTCCCCTGGCCCAGTTTGAGAAAATGCTTAAATAAACTTATTTTTATGAACAAATAAACAGACAAGAGGTCTGCCTTCATCTGCTGAGACTCTGCTGTTTGTGTCCACAATGGACATTTGTTGACATGCAGCAGAATAATCTGTGACTTCAATTTTATATTAAAGCAAGAGTTGAAAAGATTCCTCAGCCAGCAAAAATACGTCACACTAGTTCACCAGCTTCGTTGGGCAGGACAAGGTAAAGAAAAGGTGAGAAAATACTTGTAAGAGGTGAAACATAACCTGTTTTTTCCCTTGCTTTTGACCAGGTTTCCCCCTAGTTTCATACATTCACTTTTAGTTTATTAGTAACATGGTTTTGTTGATAGTGTAAACTGCATTTAATGTTAAATTGCAAATAGAAATTTTGAAATATATATTAATTATTTTAAATTTAACTTTAATTTTAACAGTTGAATTACTTAAAATGTATTTATTTTTAAAATTGAATTATTTATGATGGTGTCAAGTACGTTTACTGAAACTCACATTCCATATTAATAGTTCTAGATCATTATATGTTTTCAAAGCCACCAATGTATTGCATACTTTTATTTCCCCTTTTTTTTACCGTGCTCTTTGCCTCAATTCCATCTTGTGATAGTGAAAAGCTTTGCCAGCGCACACTTTTTAATATCCTGTACAATATATAAGTAGTTCTACTGATTTAATGGAATTGTTTATACTGCACCGTGCTCACCAGGGGGGATGTAAAAGCTTATTCTTACCCAACTGTTTTAATTACCAGCAGTTTCATAAGCTCTGGAATGAGGACAGACATTCACTGGGAAGTAGGTTGAGACAATGAAACTCGTTTTTACATCAGCCGTTTGCAGGTGCTGGTGGGCAGAGGCTCAGCTGGTCTGGGTTTAATTAGCAGCACAGAAATTAAGATTTCTCTGCCATAATATTAAGCTTCAGCGTTTATTCCTTTTTTTTTCTTTTTTTTTTTTTTTTTTTTAATTCAGCTTTAAAGTGACCTAAACATGAGGGTGAGATGTTATTATTTTGATGCCCCCGTGGAGTTCACACTGACACTTGTGGAAGTCACTAGTTTGTGAACAAAAAAGAGTTCTTTGCATTTGAAGAGATGGAATTTATGAATAATGCAAAAACAGATACTTATTGAAAGGGGTGAAAACTCAGTTGAAACCAGAATGCCCACTTGAACCAGGCCTAGAGTAACAGAAGCTACTGAAGTCAGTGTCAGGAAGTCACACATGAAGAAAATAGCCAGAGTGACTGGATTTACCAGAAAAAAAGATGAAGTTTTGTAGCAGGAGGACACTCACATGTTATGGTAAAGATTTTGAGGGAATTCACATCTTTCTAATTGCAGAGAAGATCTTATAAAACAATTTTTACAGTGCTCTACATTTTCCTATCTGCAACTTTTACTTTGCATTTCTCTTTTACTACTTTCCTTTTAAGGAGAAGACATTGACACACACAAAATATGCATGGACAAACTCAATTTTAATACTTTTTTTATTGTAGTACTATCATTTACTTTGGTAAATTTGTATCCCTGTTTAAAGTGCCTTAAAGCAATTAAAACTTAGTTTAAATTCAAGTATTGTAAAATGTATAGAGTCTAAGCACAAAAAAAAGCTGCATAGTGAAAATACTGGAGCAGGCTGATACATTCAGGATGCCAAGTGGTAATAACATCAGCTCATGATTCAGGTTAAGGATAATTAGCAAGTTTGATACAGTACAGACAGGACGGGGCAATATTGATGCATTGTTCTTACCATGAACAAAGTATAGAAGCATAAATTTACTCTGAAGGAATCCATAGTATCAGTTTTGTACACATGCCATAAGTAATAAGGCAGATACTGACACTGAAATCAATCCTTTACATGCTGCTGTAATCCAGCAAATCCTGTGCGTGCGTTTTCCAGACTTTGAGCCCCAACAATCGCAGTGTTCCAGTGGGAGCTGTGACATCCACAAACAATCATTCTCGTCTTCGTAAAATCCTGTTTGAGTCTTTGTTTGAAATTTCTCTCATAAGATTTTAAAGAAGGATTGCTGTTCCTCTGTGTACCGGTGCAGGGTTGTCTGCTGGGGTCTGTGTTTGCCCACAGCTTCTTTGGGTAGGAGCAGGGGGTACTTAACAGGTCTGGTTGAATTGTACTTTGAATTTATAGCCCTTATTTTGCCCAGTTAATTTGAAGTAGTTACAGTTGTACCCTGGCGTAATAGTGACTTGTCACATGATCAAGAGCATCACTTACCTGTAGTGTTTGTCATAAGAGGAATTTGTTAAAGATATTTTAATGCACATTGTTATAATAAACAAAATTAATGGAGTACCAGCATCCAAATGGTTGTTTGACTCCTCCCATTTGAACAATTAGAGAGTAATTTCATTTGTCTTGGCTAAGAGACTTGT
Source organism: Erpornis zantholeuca (assembly GCA_013400515.1). NCBI lineage: Eukaryota > Metazoa > Chordata > Aves > Passeriformes > Timaliidae > Erpornis > Erpornis zantholeuca. Next base: position 72,992 of record VZTN01037072.1, on the reverse strand, counting down.
AGTACAGGTGTGTGTGTACACATAACAGAATGATTGATTTTCAGGGGAAATTACTGCTTCAATATCAGGGGAATAGTATGGCTGAAATGTTACTGGATTGTAACAACGCTTTTAAAATGGGTGTATAAGGACATTTTTCCTCAGTTGTTGCCTGAAAAAAAGGAATTTAAAAATACTAGCCACTTTTAAAAGAAAGCTCTTTGTTAATAGTTCATGTATTTTAAGAGTGTTTTTGTATGTAATTTTTGCTGTTAGAAAGTATTATTTTAAAATATATTTCTAGAAGTATGACAGTTGTGATATAAATTATTGCAAGGATTCACCAGTCATTATATGAATGGAATATTGAATAATTAGGAGAAGCAAATATGCATTTCTCATTTTCAGATAGAGAAAACAAGTTCTCTTTTACAAAGGCAGAATATGTCAAACTATAAAGTTCTAGTTTAATTTTTGTAATATTTGGTGAAATTCTACAAAACAACAACAATGAGAAAATTAAAGGGCTGCACTCAGAGTATAAAACCAGTAGAAATTGGGTTTCTTGGAATCTGAACCCCCTTGCTCTTCACCTTTTCTTTTAAAGGACTTGTATGGTTTTATTGTATTGATCCAAGTGCTTGGTAAGATGTTGTGGTTGTAGCAGACAGCGGCCGTGGGAGTCCATCTACAGTTTATTTCCGAAGCCTGTTGTAGATGCACTTTGAGGGAATTGGCTGAGGTTAAGGTTTGATGGATGGGATGCTGCAGGATCTCCTCATCACCAGCCTGACTTCAATGTCAGGGAGGGTTTTCTTTTTTGTGTGCAAACAGCCTTCCTCTGTGGCTGCCAGGTGGAGATCAAAACGCAGGGAAACGGACTTCTTTCTTAAGCGAGGGTTGTCCTTAAAGAAAGAACCTTCCCATTCCTTAATGACTTCATCCACTTTTTCTGTCCTGAAACAATAAAGCAAATGTATTTATGATTTTTTTTAGGCTATATTAGTTATCTATCTTCAGGGCTGCTTTTAAAACAGAAAGAAATGGCATCATAAAATGTTGAGTTATTTTATATGGTACTGAGATATCACACGTTCCCTTTTTTTTTACAGTTTCATCCTCCAGAGAACCTAAATAAAGGGTGAGGGTTCATTATGTTCTTGTTTTTGTGCTTTTAGGTAGACATGGATACAAAACCACTGCTCCAAACACATTAGGCAATTTGTTTCCAAGGAGAAAGTTTGGAATCCAAGCTCAAAAATTTTGCAAGAAACCTCAGTACTGTAGTGGGCAGGACAGAATTCCTGCATCTGAAAACCTTCAGAATACGGAGGAGAAGATCTAATTGAGACTCAAACCTCAGAATGTGGAGCTGTATTACATTAAAGAGGAAAAGGGGCAAAAGTAAAATAGGGAGAATTGAAAGGCCACCTGATCCAGGAATACTGAGGCACCCAAACTCTGTTGATTCAATTCTCTATGTCAAAATTCAGATCTGCAAGTCAGGCTCTGAGGCTTCACCCAGCCGAGTAAACTGCACCTGGTGAAGTAGCCCCGTGCAGATCTGAGTGACTGTGATGAAGGAAGCTCATGCAGAAAAAGAAACTTCAGCTATGGGGTGTGTCTGGTGGACCTTATGGTGGCATTATTTTATTCAGCAGCTGATTATAGTTCATTGTTAGGAATAGCCTGCTACAGTGTGTTTAAAGGTAACATTAAATTAGTCTACAAAAAAGCTTAAAGAGCAGCAGAAAAAAAAAAAAAAGAGGCAATCCAATGCTATTAAAGTGATTTTAGCTGAATAACACATCCTAACAGACTTTCACATGCCTGCTTGAGAGCCAGGCTCTCCCTCCCCTGTTTGGGGAAACGTGGGAGTTTCCAAGGAGCAAGTTGGAGCAGCTGAGCCTGAATTTATGTGCATAAATATGCCCCAGAGGGACTTCCCAAATGTGGTCTGGGTTCTTTGCTTTCAGCCTTAGCGAGATGAATTATTCATACTTTCATTCTTAACAGAAATAGAAATTACAAATCAGAAGCACCAGCATGGTATTGTTTGCTTCTGAAGCCAATGCTAATGAAAAGAACTTTAAAATGTAATGTATTGTTAAATACTGCCATTGAGTCCACCTTCAAGTGCTCTCACTGTGGTTCTGAAGCTCCTGGGCTATGTGGGCATGATATAACAGATACCAAGTAACGGAAAATTCAAAGCTACTGAAATGTAACCTCCACCCTTTACTTCTAATTGTTATTTTGTGAAATTCCTGTTTATCTTACTGTACAGTGCCATGAGCTTCAGCACTTTCCTTCATGATATTTCCATCTAGGATCGCTTGTTTTGTTATCAGTTCCACCTTCTTCGGTTTGTGCTTCTTTACACCCTCTGTAAAAGAATATGCAGGTGTACACTGAGCATGCAGAAGGGCAAGGGTAGTACACAGGACCTGGAAGTATTTCCCATACATTGGAAAATGTTCTTTTTTAATATCCAGGAATTTGTCAGTATTTGTGAACAGTTAGGGCCAAAATCCCTTAAGGAGAAGGTGTCTGAAACTCACCTGAAGGCAGCATAAAGGTGATCTTGCTAGTGCTGGGCTTTTTGTCATCCTTCTGGGCAGGTATTGAGCAACGGAACCTGTAAAAATAAAAATTATTAATGGCATCTAATAATATTGAATTATTTTAATTCCAACCTTGTAATATGAACAGCTGTGAAAAATTTAAAAATGTGAGAATCACAGGAAGTTCTGTTTGATTGTGGTAACTATTTGCTGGGATGTCTCATTCTGAGCCCAGATCTGGAAGAAGTTATTGACAATATCTGTGCAATTTCCTGCAGTGATCTGTCCTGGTCTGAGGCATGGACTCCCTGCCCAGCACCCAGCCTTGTATGCCTGCTCTTGAGGAACCTAGTGACCTGCAGTGCCTCAAGTGAGGCTGCAGTGACTGTGCTGCTCTCTGCAATGTGTGTTACACTGAGTGCCAGAAAATGCAGTCAGTGAAGCTACCTTGAAATGAAATATTTTCTAAGGTTTTTTACTGTAATTTTTAAATGATTAGTTCATGTATTTACAATTCTGATTATTTGAGACCTTGAGAACTAGAAGACAAATTTGAGATCTTTTTCTCTAAGCAGTGAGTACCTGCTCTCTTCTTGCTCCAGCAGACTGCGATATGTTGCTATCTCCTCCTCCAGCTTCATCCTCGTGTTCAGGAGAATTTCATGCTCTCGAAGCTGTTTCTCAATTCCCCTTCTCACTTCCAATAACTCTTTCTCCAAGCATTCAATCTCACCTTCCAAATTTTGTAGCTGCATGTGGTACTGCTGCTCTGTGGCACGCAGCGAACGTTCCAAACCCTTTTCCTATGAAATTTAAGTCATATTTTAAATTTGGAAAGTTTGTGTGTAAAGATGTTATACACATACATGGTTTCATTAACAAACCATGTATTTTTACATCAGTTCTTTTAAGATTATTCTTCAAGAACAGGAGTAAAGCTTTCAAGGTAATACTTTGGCTGAGAAATTTTCCAGTAAAACCTGGTAATTTAAGATCAGATGAAAGGGGAGCCGTGTCTTGCACAGCAATTCACTACCTTGAGTTTACAGATCTCTGATTTTGCAGTTAAACAATGTCCAGCTCAGTGCTGTATAAAGTGTCTGTGTGCTCTTGGAGCTTTTCTGAACTGCTGAATTGAGCAAACTGCTGACATTTTATCATGAATAAATTGATAAATTTGGTCCACAGAGTAGAAAAAAGTCATAAACATGCTTTGAATTGGTAAGGCAGAATGACCAGGAGCTTGGTGGGGGAGTATCATGCAAATATATGTTTGGGAGGTGTGAAAATGGGACACCACATGTGTCTGGAGTGGCAGATCCTGCACCAGAACATGTGCTGGGTCGGTGTGTGTGAGCAAGGGCTCTATGAGGAGCTGGAGCCCCCCAAAGCTGTATTCCTGTGATGGATTTCTGCTGTATGGTGGCTGTGACTGTCACAAAAATTGACTGTGGGATAGTTTACATCAAGGATGATATTTCTTTTTTTCTGTGAGATTTCAAGTTTCATTTCTGACTCTTACCACAGCGTGGAGAGACTCAATTTCGATCTGCATATGGTGCCACTGCCGTCGGGCTTCACACAGTTCTGCTCTGGCTGCCTTTAATGCTTCTGCATCTTTGTCCATTCTTTTACTTGTATCTTCTTCTAGCTACAGGGGACATACAAAAAATAACAATATTAAAAATATTCAAATAATGATAATAAACCAGCACATAAAAATGTCTAGTTGGAATTTTTGTTAGAGTTGTATAAATGTGTGTAAGCTCACAGTGAGGAGTTAATATCTTCTGTCCTGTATAGAGGGAAAGCCCTTATCCCACTGTGTTTGTCAGGAACTGGTTGGCCACATCTCTATCCCTGGCACCTTTGTCTTAGAGGTATTCTCATACAAATTCCCCAATTGTACTGAGACCTTACTCACCTCTGGAGCAAATGGGCACAGAGGAGGTGCAGATGGTTCAAGCTTCCAAGTTTGAATGAAGTGCTTTAATTTTAATGTATTTTTGATTTCAGGTTGGGTTTTTTCCTTTTATCCTATTAAAGAGAGTTTTTTAAAACCAATCCTGATCATATGTGGGGTCATTTTAGATTTAGACTTATCTTTGATTTCAATAGTATGTTCCTTCATGTAACTTCCAGAATGATTGTTTGGCTTATGGAAGTTATTTTTCTTTTTTGATTCTGAGTTTCCCTGCAAGTGATGAAGATGCTATAAGTCCTGGAAGAAGCACCTGCTCTTTTGCATGTTTTACTGCTTTATGCAGGTTTTTATGATGACATCAACTCTAAGAAAAGAATCTTTTTACTTCAAGTCTTATGAACTAAGGAAAATAAAGGGGTTTGTTCCCCTGTACATACTGACCTATTGCAACTTTACCAGGCCATCATTTTTGTGAAGAATCTAGATTTGGCTCATCCACAAGTGAACCCCCAATGTTATTTGTTTCCCCTTTCTTGCCTGGCTACTGCAGAATTTGTGTGACAGGATCAAACCAATGTGCATTGGCTGCTTTGTGCCAACACAAAGATAAACTTGGCTTTCCTGATGGGTGTGCAGCTGCTGTGTGTCTGGCACTGCTGGAGGATCAGCCAGGCTGCAGCAGCGTCTGGCCTGTCCTTAAAACAAACCTCTGGGATTCCTCCAATACCTGAGTACAAGGTGACAGAATACCTGATTCCCCCCTGAACCTTTTTACATTTGATGGCTCAAAATTGTTCTGCCATTTGATTTCAGTTTGGTTAGAGCTGTTTGTATGTAAATCCCTAACAGCAGCATTGTGTGTTGGTAACATTTAATCAAACTGTATGAGAGAACAACTGATATTTGCTGAACAGCAGAGCATAGTTTTTACTGTGAGCAATCGAAAATAGTTCCTGCGAAGGTACAGTTTTCTTTACTAGAGGGCTAAAAATGGCAAAGATTGCTGTATATAGAATGTTTCTCTTCAGGATTCTTTTTTCCTCTGAGGTAACTACATGGAGCTAGAGGTTACCGTGTTACAGCCTATGTCATCATCCCTTAAATCCCAGCAATAGCCCGGCTGCAGGGACAGAAAAGCATCCTGATGAATTACACAGCATTCGTTCAACGTGACTCCATACCCTTAAAATCTATTTCCGATTCTTCTAGTTCACATCTTACTGCGGTAAAGTCCACATCCCTTCCCCGAAAATCTGCTGCATTGAAAGGAATTACTGTACCTCATAGAGGCTGCGGGAGGAACTGTACGGCCAGGGAATGGCTCCGTACTCTGCAAGGTGTGTGGCTGTGAGGAGGCATTACCTGCGTCCTTGCTGAGCTGACGGTCTTTATCTGATTTCGGGTGATGAGCGATTCATACTTTGCCCTGATCTCTCGGCGGAGCCGAGCAGGCTCCATCCTCCTCCTCCTCCTCCTCCCATCCTCCTCGGCTCCCGGCTCCGCTGCCGGCGGCGCGGTGCTGCGGCCGCGGGGCCGTTAAAGCGGCAGCGGCCCATTTCAGGGAGCGCGGGGGCTCGGAGCCTGGCAGCCCGTCCTGGCAGCAGGTTAATGCAGCAAAGGATAGCACTAAAATAACTATTCCTAAATTATGTGTCGGATTGAATATATCAATGTCTTAATGCTTTTGTCACACTGTAACTGTGGGGTTTTATAACCTCGGAAATGTGAGGGTAAGAGCGAGAAACCGAAGGATAAAGTTGCAGCTGCCCAGCCTGAAGTGCGGTGGAGGAGGACATGGAAGGGCAGAGCCTCCCAGCAGCATACCTGGATTGCTGGCAGTGCTGCTGGCAGGTGCCTCCACCATTGTTAGGAATGTCACAGAATTTCCATCCCTGAAGGTGTTTGAGATTCAGTGAGATGAAGCCTTGGGTGTCTGACCTGACCCAGTGTTGAGGACTGTCCAGTTTCCAAAACGAGCTGGGCTCCTGGGCATCCTCTCACCCAGCACTGGGGTGGGTTTATGGGCAGAAACACACAAGCAGGGAGAGGAACCAGCACTATGGGTGGTGAGTAGTGCTGGTGCAACTTGTGGTAAGGGCTTTGGCTCCTCTTCTGCAGAGGGCAAAGCTCTGGTGAATGTACACTTCAGACACATCAGTGCTGTCAGAAAAAGGGTCTGGGTTGTCTCTGACTGTGTTTCAGTACCTGTGCCAAGTGTTGGTGTGCTCAGTGCACTCAACATGCAGTGAGTATGTGTGGGGTTCTTATCCCCTTTCCTAGCAGCTCCCAGGCAGGTCCAGCACAGGTTGTCTGCTGTGCCGTGATTCTTCATTTCCTGGCTCATTGGAGCACTGTGTGTTCCTGATGATCTTGTCTGCTAAGAAGGAGCTCTTACCTATTTCATTTTACCTCTTGCATATTCATTTTTTTCAGTCGTGCACAATATCAGATATGCAGTAAAAAAATTTCTGACTTCAATAAAAATTTAAAATTACCAAACAGAGAAATGCATTTTGGGCTCTAAAGGAGAATATACATCAATGAAATGATAAAAAAGGCAGAAAACTTTTACAAGACACACATATTTTTAGAAGTCAAAGTATTGTACCACTTAAAAGTCTCCTGGTGTGAAAAAGCTTCCCTGTTCTTGGCTGTGTCTGCTGGCACATGTGAAAGGATCCTGTGTTTGGAATTTCTTTTCCTTAGCTGACTGTCTTCCAGTTGACCTGGACTGAAATGGAAAGGTTTTGTTGTCCACTCTCTTTTCTACAAGTGTCTCCATTATCCTCATTCTATGTAGTTCTAAACCCAAAATATTGGCATAGTGTTTGTCATTGATGGGATGAGAACAGTTACATAAAAAAACCATTAGGAATCCATCAGACAAACACAAGGTATTGCACTTGGGATGGTATAAACGAATGCTTTGTTTTTCTGTCTTTTTTTTCAGGTGTAAAGGGAACACCTGGCTATGAGATCCCTGAAGGCTAAAGGTAGGTAGGCATAAGCAATTGCATCTTTCCTAGGATTTATGGAATTTTAAATTCTAGCTGCTTTCAGTGTTCATATTTCATTGCTGGAGGGGGTCATGGAGAATGAAGGCATATTAATACCTTAAAGCTTGCTGAGTCCTTTTTATTAGTGATTAAAACTGGAAAATGAGGTCAGAACAGCAAAATTATTTCATCTGTTGATTACTAAAGATTACAAAAAGGCAAATCTGATTAAATGTGTGCTTCATCTTTCTGGTTATTGAACAGAGATTTGATGATATTTTTAAAGAACACAGTGGAAATCATACAGGTAATGCTGATAGAGTGAAGCAGGGAATATATTGCATGTCTGCAAGGAATGAAAGTGCCAACTTTGTCTTATCTAAAAGATTCTTAGTACAAAGCCAAACGTTTTATCACTTCATACAAAAGAATAAAATTATTTATCCATTTTGGCTTGGAGCAAATGGATCCTTTGCCACATCAGATTGTGCCTCATATCTTCTCTTCAACTTCCTTAACGTGGGATGCAACAACTTTTCCATCTACCACTTCTTCGACAATTGTCTTGATCTTTCTAGTTTTGGTTGGATCTAGACATCATGAACAAAACAAAAAATATTTATAAATGTGTTAAGAATTATAAACCAAAGCAGCACATGACTAGGTACCCCCTTTTCCTTTCAAATTGGCTTCTGATTATAATGAGCTCTATGATGTAGTTAAACAGGATAACATGTATTATTTGATTTACAAGAATGAACTTTAGAAACAAAATTTTATTCAATCAAGTTCTACCTACCCTGAGAAGAATCCAGTGATTGTGTTTGAGATTTGGACCCTGTCAGGGATGAGCTTTCAAATGTAACTGCCTGTCCAGCGCCCCTAAAAGGGAATCAGAGACACTATTGCAGGATGTTCAATGGGATCAGGATAAATTCCCTTCTCATGGTGACATTGATAGATTATTTAAATACTGAGCAGAATGCCTCACTCTCCTCAGTCACAGTGATATTTCAGATCACTGTATGTGCCTTACTGTCGTTTGGAGAATGTTCCGCTTATTTTACATATTTTTTTCCTGCAAAAGATTTGGTACAGAAAATAAACCCAAGGAGGTACTTTGTGTCAATCAGTTCCTTACACAAACTCGCCATCCAGCAGGCGCCGGTAGGTTTCAATCTCCATTTCCAGACGAGTCTTGATGTCTAGGAGCTGTTGGTACTCGGCGTTCTGGCGCTCCATGTCAGCCCTGACCTGGAAAAGCTGGGACTCCAGGTTCCCGATCTGCATTTGGATTTGTGACAGCTGAGCACAGTAACCGCCTTCCGTTTCTGCTAAAGTGTCTTCCAGGGATTTTTTCTGTGTAAGGATATTAAATAATCTCTGGTTAAGGAAAAAAAAGCTCTTTACAAAACCAAAATAACTGAAGTTGTTCAGGGAGTGAGTACAACTGCATTACTTAGAAGATTTTATTTTCTTTTTGAAAACACCAGTTTGAAAACTCTCCTTTGTTACTTCCCTAAATGTGATGTAAAAACTCATCTCATCTCTCTGCAATCCAGTTAGATATATTACTGCTATTTAGGAACTAAAAGTGTATAGGATTTAATCGGAAATAAATGCAAATCCTCAATCCTATGGAATAGGATAAGGTCTAAAAAGACTTTTGAAGTTGCCGAATTGGCTCTGAGCAGTCAGCAGCTTCCCTAGAACATACCATGGCAAGCTGAGACTGCAGCTCTATTTCCAAGCTCTGGAGAGTCCGTTTTAGATCTGTGATCTCGCTCTTTCCCGACTGGAGCTGCTCAGTATGGGTGGAGATCTCCCTCTTCAGCTCCCCGCTCTGAAATGACAAAGAAGAATGGGGTGTAATTTTACTGTTCCAAGTATTGAACTCATTTTCTCATGCATTTTCCTGAGTTTGCTCTCTCTGATTGTTACTTTTTCATTGAACCACGCCTCGGCCTCTTTGCGGTTTTGCTCAGCAATGACTTCATACTGTCCCCTCATGTCATTCAGAAGCTTGGTCAGGTCAGTCCCTGGAGCAGCATCCATTTCCACGCTGACTTGGCCAAATTCACTGCTTTGGATGCCCTGGAGCTCCTGGAGAGATTGAAAATAAAGAGAAGGTTCTGTTAACAAAATCATAAGATATGTAAAGAAATAGATGTGATAAAAATTCTGTTTCAACAAGGATCTGTAGCTTGTTTCTCACACTTTTTCACTTAGAAAACTCAAAAAATAACAGCAAACAAAACCAATAATGAAACCCAGGAACTCCCACTGGCGTAAATAAGGGAGTAATTTGATGTTTCACAATTTCATGTGTCTTGTTATGAATTTACAAAAGAAAAAATAACCTCTTCATGATTCTTCTTGAGATAAGCCAGTTCTTCATTCAGGCTTTCAATCTGCATCTCCAGATCTGCCCTGGTCATGGTCAGCTCATCCAGGACTCTGCGCAGACCATTGATGTCAGCCTCCACACTCTGCCGAAGAGCCACTTCATTCTCATATCTGTGCATAAAGGGATTAAATATTATTTTTTACATGTCCAATGAGGTCAAATGTAAACTATTAATGTATTTTATTTTAGTTTTAATATGAAAACTTAATGCACAAAATTATTATAATATGGTTTAGTACTTATATTACAAGTATTCTACAAGGAAAGGGATTTTTAATACAAAAGGATTTTTTCCTTAAGATATTAGTAAGAGTTTTTGTAGCATTAAGATATCCTTACTTCAGTCTGAAGTCATCAGCAGCCAGTCTGGCATTATCAACCTGCAGAATGATCCTCGCATTGTCGATGGTTGCACTGATGATCTAGAATACAAACAGTGTTCAGAGACTGATGTTAGAGCCCACAGGCTTCATGGCTTTGTAATGGCTTTAAACTTTGTGTTCTACAAGGGTTTGTAGAACTGCATTCCATCACTGCCTTCTCCTTTATTCAGGTTAGACAAATCACTGTGTGACGCAGCTACAGAGCTGCTTTAATGTACAGGAAAAATTCAGCACATGTCACCAGTGCAAGGTGACAGAGGTAGGTGACTCCAAGCGTCAGTACCAAAGGATAAATGTGCTCTTGTTTTCCAAAATAAATCTGTTACTTTCATTCATACTATTAAGTGAGTTACAAATTTAAAGATACATTAAATACATTGCTTTGCTACCTTGTTTCGAAGATCTTCAATGAGGGGATAGAATTTACTGTAGTCGTTCCCAGATCCAGGGGTGCCAGTGCCAGGGCCACTTTTCTCATACCACTCACGGATTTTGCGCTCCAGCTCGGTGTTGGCATCCTCCAGAGATCTCACTTTGTCCAGATACGCAGCCAGACGGTCATTGAGGTTCTGCATTGTCTCTTTTTTTGAGCCAGAAAGAATGCCACCATCGCCAGCACCAGCAGGGCCAAACCCACCTCCAAAAACAGCCCCTGAACCACCACCAAAGCCACTTCCAAAAGCGGCACTTGAACTGCTGCCTAAACCACTTCCCAAACCTCCCCCGAAACCACTGCCTAAGCCACCTCCATAGCTACCACCCAAACCACCCCCAAAGCTTCCACCAAAGCCACTGCTTAAGCTGCTCCCAAATCCTGCACCTGAGCTGCCTCCATAGCCCCCACCAAAGCCAGAGCCTGAACCCAACAGAGAAACTGCACCAAATCCTCCGCCAGACCCCCCACCAAACCCAAGCCCACTGCCACCAAAGCCTCCTCCACCACCAGAACTGGACACCCTCAGAGATCCCCCTCCAAATCCGCTCCGAGAGGAGAATGGCCGGGACGCGCCACTTGTGCGCACGGAAAGGGCCATGGTGCTCGAGGTGCCTGGATCTGCTCCGCGGAGGATACGGCAGAGAGCAGGGCAGAGTGGGAACAGGGGCAGCTTTATAGAGGGACAGCAGTGGGTGTTTCAGGAAGAGTCCCCACCTCCTGGGGAGAGCTTTCACTCCCTCTCTCTTCCTCCTGTTTGGAGGGGATGTCAGTTTAGTACGTTCTGACCAACCGAAACGATATGTGCAAACTGAAATTGCCAATGAGAGTGGAAATCTGGTGCCCTCCAGGTATTTGTATGAGGGGAAATGGGTGGAGTGGAGCTGAGACATCACGATTGTGTTCTGCCATGTGCAATGGAGCACAAAAAGTTCTTTTTGCATTTAAATCCCTCCTAAATAATTGTTTTGTCATTGCAGATTCAGTGCTTCCTGGGTTTGGGGCTGTTATTACAGGAGTTTGCTAAGTCAGCAGAGTGATCCCTTTGATCCCTGTTTTCCAGCGTGTGTAGCAGGAGTGTCTTTCTTTTCATAATGCTCTTCTGGCAGGACTCTCTGCTGGATTAGTGCAGCAGAAGTGATAGGAAGTAAGAAAAGCGACCACCAGGTGGCCAAGGGCACATGGATGTTCAGTGAGCTGCAGGGGTGATCATTAATATGAACATATAAATACACTTATACCCAATAGGATTTGGAACGGGGTTTATACCCTAACCCTTTCATCATTGAAATATCTTGGAGTGATATGCATATAGCCTATAGCATATAGTCAATAGCATGTAACAGTTTGTACTTTGGAGCTGAGAACTGACCATTGTGTCTGTTAAATTGTTTGCTGTTATCTCAAAATAAAAAACCTGATTTCTGAATTTGGTGCTTTTTATAATACAAATTTACAGATCAAATGTAGCACTTCTGGGTGCAGGTTTGGGCATGGAAACCCTCCCAAACCAGAATATTTTTCTTTTGAAGTTATTTCAATAAATGGAAAATTGTTTTTCCTTTGTCCTGGTTTAATTATATAATTGGATTTGTCAACTGAAATGTGTTCATTTTTAATTTATCCGCACCCAGGAGCATGGGGTCCTTTTGGGGCAGAAAGGAGTGGAAGATCAAAGGTGTAAGTAAAGCATTTCTGTGGAAATGAGCTGATAGCCTGGTCTCAGTGACTCGGAGCAGTGAAAGCAGAGGATTAGTTCTTTGGCAGCTGTTTATGTACAGTAAATAGCTCTGGACAGGTGAGGTTTCATAGGGAAGAGCTTTGTGTGTTTATATTCTCAAGAGGAAAATGTAAACTCCTGGGACTGAGGATCCAGGTGTGGCACAGGGCCCTCCCTATGGGACAGGGAACATAATTTGCACGGAAAGGTTTGACAGATAATTTCTAATATATTCTTATTGATAAAATATCTTGGCTTGCTGTAGTCCTTGGTGACATAATCATTCACAGAGCATGAAAAGTATCAAATAGGCTTCTTCAATATTAATTTATTATGAAAAGCAAATTGACCTTATTGAAAATAAGGTTTTAATAAAGTGACTCTGCTTTATGTTTGAGTGGGAGTTCACATTCAGAAAAGGTGTGCTGAACTGACGTCTTAATGCATTTTAAAAACCTTATACTTACATTTTTATCTCTGTTGGAAGCAATTTCACATTTATACCAGGATGATTTGATTTTCTTTCATCAAGGTACTTAGTCACTATGTAAGTAGGCCCAAAGTTTTTTATGTTGTAACTTAGAGATTTTTATTAATGCTCCCCCCCCAATAACAACAACAACAACAACAACAAAAATTGTTTAAGATTTAATAATTTGGCATTTTTCAGCCCTTTAGGTTTGGGGTGAATTAGATCACATTCTTTATAAATCTTTGAGTTTTGGCATCAGCTCCAGGATATTCAGAGGGGTCTCCTCTGCTGGTGCCATTTACATCTTCTCTTCAAACTCTCTGACCTCAGAGGAGACAACCTTGCCATCAACCACCTCCTCAACTATTGTCTTGATCTTCTTAAGTTTACTTGATTCTGTTAAGAAAATTGAAAAGAGAATTACTTAAATGCAATGTACATTGACAGAATAATATTTTTGCAGTAGTAGCAGTCGATAAGGAAAGAACAAAAAACATCTTCAACCCACAGGTACTTGAGGTAAACTTTTGCAGTTCGCAGGGTGTGGCTTCTCCTCTTTTGGAGATTGAGCCTGTTGCCCATAGACTGTAGTGGACTGGGTTCAATAACTCTCTATTGCTCTTGATAGTTTTGCTTCAGTTTAGCACAGACTTGTAGACCTAAAGCCTTGGAACAGACTTACACCAAATTGGAAATTGTTGCTATGAAACTGGATATGTTACTTGGGAGCCTCAGTCTCCCTGTGCAGCCAGCAGGGAGAAACAGATGCTTCTGCAGTTCTCCAGAGGGAAATTCGGTAACTCTCTGTTGTTCTCTTGGCTGTGTGAGGACTCACAGAATCACAGAATGGCTAAGGTGGGTCTGTGAATTTACCCCGGGTGCCTGAATTGTATATATAAACCCAGGTTTGTATAGTACCTATAGGGTAACCATACAGTTGATTACTTTCTTGATGTGAGATTCCACTGGATGATTATTTGCTCTGAAGCTGTTTTATATCAAGCTAATTCATTCCATAACATTTCAACAGGCAGCCATCAAAACAGAAGGAAGTTGGGACATACCTTTATCAAGCTCTTCTGGTGATGCTATCGGTTCTAAATGCCTGTTCAAATTATAAATTAGAAAATGTAAATATATGACAACTCATGTATTGAAGAAACATCCTTGTGCATTTCCTATGTGTTTGATCAGGACAGCTAATCCCCTTTCATTTAGACATTTAACCAGGAGATAATTCAGTAAAATGAGTTCTCTCAGTTAAAGTGACACTTGCTAAACATAAGCTGTAGGTGCAGTTAATCTGCAGACTCATCTCTGCAATGCCAGGACTTCAGCTCACCCAGTCTAGTTCCTGAGCCACAACAGCTGAACAGATAGAATCTGGGGGGAAGTTCCACTCTCTGCTTAACCCACACAGACAAGTTGATCCAAAACTGCATTACCTGTGTTTCTGGCATGTGAACATCTACCCAACTCCCCAGAGTGACAGTCTGTAGGCTGGGAGAGCCCACCTCAAAAATCCACAGCAGCTTCAGCAGCCCAGCCTGAACAGCAGCCTGCTCTGATTCTCTGGCTGAGAACTGGGCAATGGACATCCCCATCCCAAAGCCATTGGAGAGAGGCAGATTTGACACAAAAACCAAACCTACATGCAAAGCCATGTGTGTGCTCACCTGCTTTCCTCTCCCTCCAGCAGCCGGCGGTACGTGGCAATCTCCACCTCCAAGCGAGTCTTGATATCCAGCAGGATGCTGTACTCACTGTTCTGAGCTTCCATGTCAGCTCGGAGCTGCCTCAGCTGAGCCTCCAGACTGGAAATTGCTCCCTGTATCTGGGCGAGCTGGTAACTGTACCGTGCTTCTGTTTCAGCCACAGAGCCTTCCAGGGTCTCTTTCTATGGTATATGGGAAGAACAGAGACATGTCATTCAGAAGATATGTTTTTCTGTTAAGATAACATTTTGATTGTAAAGCTTTTTGCTTTTTGTTATTTACCATGGTCAGCAGGGACTGTAGTTCCAGCTCCAGGCTCTGGAAGACCTGTCTGCGTTCCGTGATCTCTTTCCTTTGGACCTCCAGCCGTTCAATATTGAGGGCAACTTCCTGGTTTAGTTCTGCTGTCTGGAAAGAGGAATGGAGGGACTGTGAACTGCAGCCAGGCAGGACCGAGGTTCTTGCTGATGTTTAAGCAGTTGACTTTACCTGCTTTTCAAAATGTTCTTTGGCTTCTTGGCGGTTCTTTTCTGCCATTTCTTCATATTGCTTTCTCATGTTTTCCATAATAGCTGCGAGATCAATGCCGGGAGCAGCATCCACTGCCACATTCACGGAGCTGCTCGCCTCTTTCCGCAGCCTGTCACGGTCCTGCAGCAATGGGGACTGTGTTAGCATCAGCTGCAGGGAGCTGTCACTCCTGGGCACTGGACACAAACTCAACATCTACACACACAGGACTAATCCTTAATAGTACCTCAGGGCAGGACAACTAAATCACCTTCTAAATTCTATTTAGTGCACCTCATCTTAGAACAGTTTACTTACGTTATAGCAATAAATGCTATATCATAGATTAATGTGTTATTAAAATGATTTCCTCAGAACCGGACCTATGGAATGAGGGCAGAAGTCATGGCTCCCATTTGTGTACTTTTTGGGGTAGCAATTCCTAAACCATAAATTATTCTTAGAGAAAACTTTCCTTCCTTCATTTCTGGAATGGAGGAATGTTCAGCCTTTGATCCCTGAGAGCTTGGATGTCCCTTAGTGCCACATGTGGTTATGCTGCTTCCAGGAAGGATGCAAATGCTTCCTAGTGAGGCTGTTTGTGTTTGTCACTCAAAACCCTTCTCCCTGGCAGTGCTCAGCTGCTCTCACCTCCTCGTGGTTCTTCCTAATGAAAACGAGTTCCTCGGTTATATTCTCAACCTGGGACTCCAGGTCAGATTTCGTCAGAGTCAGGTCGTCACGGACACGGAGCAGTCCAGTGATGTCGCTCTCCACACTCTGCCTGAGCAGGTGTTCATTCTCAAACCTGTGCAATTAAGGTGCCTTTTGTCATCATTGGAATGCAACAGTTTGGTGTAAATGTTAGAATCAGTAACTACCATAGTCATTGTGAAATTTTCATTAAACTGAAGTTGGAAAATGTTCACTTTTCGGCACTGATTCCAATAAGTGGAAGCTTTCCTAAATAAGAGGAGCATGAAAGAGAACTAATATAAAATCATGGAACTTACTTCAGCCTGAAGTCATCAGCAGCCAGCTTGGCATTGTCGATCTGCAGGACAAGCCTAGAATTTTCCATCTGGGCATCAGAAATCTAAAGGGAATGGTGGACAAGTGATGAAAGTTTTCACTCAAGAAATTCACACTCAATCCTTTCCTGAGAATGAATACTGTAAGTGGGCTTCATCCTGTTTCACTTCAGCTGTCTGTTAGCTGGGTTTAAAGCTAAGTTCCATCTGAAGTGCATGAAAGGAATTAGGGATGTCCTAAAGGGAAATTGTCCTGCCATAACCTAAGTGTATTGAATAGTTGGGATGAACTGCTCTCTGAAGGGATCTGACTTTAAATGCTGGAAAGTAGAACTGATAAAAAATAACAGGGGAGAGATGGAAGGAAGTTCTGGAAACATGATTTGACAGCTGTCAGCTGATTGCTGGGAATATTTCATTGTTTCCAGTGGTAATTTACTATTTTAAGTGGTGATCTTTAATTTTTTTCTGAGCATTTGCCCTTCTTTTCTAAAAACCCACTTTGAAATAGACTGTTGATAAACTATATTTAAGTATATAGATTACCGTTAGTACTTTCTTCAATTAAAGCCACCTAAGGCAAACATCATAGAACTAGTTAATTTTGAGTTAAAGATTTTTCAGGTATGAGATTACTCACAACTGCAGGCATATATCTGGTATTACAAATTTTACATCATTTTACATCACTAATTTGTAGCTGATCAAAATTAAACTGTTTTTTTCCTCAGCTGGGCCAATTACGGTTTGGAAAAGTACATTTTCTACAGCAGATTATTCTCTCTCTCACTGATAATTGCAATTCCTATATTTATAGAGGGCTCTATGATCTCTTACCTTACTTCGGAGATCTTCAATTGTTTTGAAGTAGGAGCTGTAGTCCTGCCCTACGCTTATGGTGTTCTTCTCATACCACTCCTTGATCTGCATCTCAATCAGGGAGTTGGACTTCTCCAGCGAGCGCACCCTCTCCAGGTACGCAGCCAAACGATCATTCAGGTTTTGCATAGTTGATTTTTCATTGCCAGCAAGCAGCACATCGCTACCAGTGACACTGAGCTGAAGGCTCCCTCCGAGGCCTTGGCCAGAGCTGGTGCTGGTCGATATGCGGGTGCCATAGCCCCCAGCTCCCCCATAGACACTGGGTGCCTGGATCTTCTGGATGGACATTTTCCTGGAGGTCAGACCACTGACACTGGGTGCAGAGGACTGGAGACGGCTGCTCGTACCCCACTGGATGCTGCGGGTGGAGAATGCCATTTGTGCTCTTCGTCTTCTGGACTGAAGCAGGTGAATCAGCACGGATAGAGATGGCACCGAGGAGCTGAGTGTGCACTGTGCACCTTTATACCAGGTCTAAGAGGAAGCACAGTGGCTGGAAACCCCACCTCTGTTGACGCAGAATGTCACTGGTATCAGCACAAAGAGCACACAGGATATTGCCCCCGCTCCCCATAATTTAAAGGGGTTCTCATATGTTCATCTGTGTTTGAGGAACACTCCCTGGATAATTTGCTCTGTTATTTTGTATAACAGATAAACAAAAAATGGTTTGTTGAATCATTTATAACCGTGTACCTGCAGGCAATCCTCTTGGTAGCCCTTTGGAACAAACGAGTAGGTTCTTAGCCCCCTATGCAGTGCATGAATTTAAAATGAGAGTTGGCTGTATGTGACAAGAGACTTAAAATATTTATATTTCTGTTGAGTAAGCAATAACTCAGGCCTCAGGACAGTCTAGAACAGCATATAAATTATTAGAAAGGAAGCAGCTGTACAATCATGTGAATTCATTTCATAGTAAGCACAAACCAACATCTGCACTGCCAGAGGAGAGTGGAGGCTGTTGCCATCAGCTTGGATTGGATATGCATTTGTCTGGTATTAGAAAATCCTTGCAAGTGGAATTCAAGCTTTCAGTACAACTGAGATTAAGTGGGAAGGGTATTTCTTTGTCATTAAGCGAGGTAGAGGAATGAGAATATTGGAAACCTTCACAGCCCACTGTGTTTCACATGTGAGATGCTGAGGTCCATAGAGTGGGAGGAAGCGTTGAGTTCCAGCTTCCAGCAGAATGAGCCTCCAGGCCTCCTGCATGGCTGAAGTTGAAGCAAAACAAGTTTTCCCTCCTGCCTCATCAATACTGCAGACCACCAGCTAACAAGTGTCATGCTGGGGGGTCTGTCCCCAGCCCAGGGGCTGAGGTCATTACCAGGAAACCAGCTGCCTTTGCATGGCATGAAGAAACCCAACAGTCCTACTGCTGATTGTGTGGAGGCTCCTGGGCTGACTGTGCTGTACACTTGATACAGAAAGTGCATGGAGAATTTGGAAAGCAAGGGAAGAACCCAATTGCTGAGGGGTTGTTAGTGCTGCAGGAGAGCAGGTGGCAGGTGTTGGGACAGTGTGGACGTGCAGCTCTTGGGGCATTGCACTGACAGTGCTTATGTGTGTTACTGATGTTGTCAGGCAGAACAATGAAGACATGTGGCTTGTGATAGTGAGAGCAGCTGCTGTTTGTACTGATCTCCCACCTTGGGGCATGGAAATTGGTGAAACACTGAGCTTTGAAGGTATTGAACTGTGTAATGGAGGCACCTCAGGTATTCTGAGCCCAGAATATTAGGGAATTAGTACTGCCGAGTATTTTAAGTTACTGTGCCAGGGATTAGTCTAACTGGTCCTGGCTCAAGTCAGAGTTAAAATGTTGTACTTGGCTGTTCTGGAAACACAGCTTCCAAACCAAAGCAATCAGTGTGCAGGGCAGGATTTTTTTTCTAGGAGGATGCTGTTGAGTGTCTTTGGACCTTGAACTTCTTTGGGTGTAACTTGTAATAAAAAACCCTTTATGAGATGTGAAACCAAAGTGCGCTGGCCATGACATTTGGCGTGTCATTACAGAGACTCAAGGTGGGTTGTCTTTTGTCCATTGAAATTATCCAGGCTGAGTAAGAATTACATTTTTTAGTAGAGCAGAGCTTACACCTTTAGAATGTAAGAGGAGTACAGCAAAGATCCTGCTGTTCTTACATCCCTTGGCTCTATATCTCACTGCCTAGCTCTCTGCAGGATTTTGTGGCAGTCTACTTAAGAGCAAACATTCTGCTTTATCTTCTCAGTATTTATTAAAATTAGTTTCCATGTTACCTTGGTGATATTTTTTCTAAACATCATTTGGAGGTTCTATTTTTTCATTTAGTGAGCAAAGGAAAAAGAAGTCAGTGATCTGAATTAAAGTAAGCATCAGGCTTAGGTCAGACATTTGCTTTGTGTTATGGCTCTGCTGCTTTTGTTCAAGCTGAACCTCCAGCAATTATTTTCCTCTAGACTATTAAGCAGAAGTGTCTGAGATGTATGCAAGGGGATCCACAGAGCAATGGCATCGTGCAAACCTGATGTGAAAAGATAAAAGGCTGAATTTTCTTAGTGTTCTTTTTATTCTTATCCCTAAATTGTTTACTGACAATTTCTCTGGTCTTACCATTTTATATATGCTTCTATACCCCAAAAGAGCTAGAATATTTGCAAGAATATTTGCTAGGATAAGGATAGGTTCACCCAGAGGTTGGGTTTTCTCCTGGTTTTGGTTCACTACAAAACTTTTTTTCCGTGAAACATATCTTGACTGGTAAAAAACATATCAATCACTGGAAACTGCCAAAGGGAGCCCTGAAACTGGAGCCAAGGCAGTGAGGGGAGGGTGAGGCCCCAGACGGACTGGAGGGCAAGGGGCTCCTTAAGGCATAAGTTGGGAGTGGCCTCAGCCTCCTCCACCCTTGGACTATGCCCAGGAATTATCTGCAAGAACATGGGCTGCCTCATTTTTATTTATTTTTTAATTTTATTGGTTGTTAGCGTAAGTTATCTAAATAGATGTTGGGGAACCTAAAAATCTGTTGTCCAGTATTGCAGTTTTGGCCAGCACTGAGGAAGCGCTGTCACAGTTTGCTGGTGCTTTACCTCAGCAGGGCAGTTTCAGCTCCAGACTCAGTTGTGGGAGCTGTGGAGGGCAGTCTGTGGATTCACAGGTAACACTTCCCTTCAGTGACTTGCTTGGTCAGAGGGGATTGGCTGTAGACATAATAAAACATTTATTATGACATAATAAAACACTAATGAGTTGTGTGATTTCACGAAGAAATGTCACCTGTGTGACAGAAGTTTAACATGCAATAGAGGGCCATGGAGATAAGTCCTGCAGGGCTCTGATAATGTGGATGCCATTTCATCTGACTCACCTGTGCTAACTGGCCATGGGCAACCAGTCTGGAGAGTTCAAGGAAAAAAGACACACCCAGCTGTGGGTCTGTGTTTCTGCTGCCTTTAGGTGGAACAGATGCTTTTCTTTTGGCTGACATAGAGACTGAAATAAAGCAAAGTCTTTTAGCAGTCTGTAGAGATGATCTGTTCTAGGAGTGAAATCCAACACTCTTTTGTTGGTCCCTGTGATTGGGTTTAGCATTCTAGGAGTTTAATTCTGAAAGATCTACACTACAGTCCTGAAAAGATGTCTGCTGTGCAAAACACATTCAAGGGAGATGCATTCTGTGTTCAGTGTTCCAGCCATATTCCAGTATTCAGTATTTCTGGGTCTGAGATATTCCCCTCCTTCTCTTCTTAACTACCTTTGCCCCTCCTGTTAATGCCAGTGCCCGTGAAGCCTGCTCTCTCCAAGGAGCAAAGCAAAGTGTTTTGTGCTTTGCTGAATGGGATCAGAGGAGAGGAAGTTCTGGATGATGTCACCAACTCATCTGGATTCACCTAAGCCCTGAACAGTTGCAGCTCAAGATCTGACACTGTCTGCCTCACATATTTTTTCCCCTCATTTCCCTCTCCTTTTTATCTTTTGTCCAATGAAAATATCTCAATCATCAAACCACTGCACCTTATTTCTTTCTGCTTGGAGCTTTGACCAGAGGGGTAAGTTAAAACATTACTTTACATATTTATGGTACTTAGAGAGGTGTTCCAGCTCCTAGAGTGGTGCATGAGGCAGTGTGTGGGTTCCATCCCTCCCCAGCCACAGGTGGAAAATGAAAGTCAAGAGCTGCCTTTCCTGTCTCAGCTGCTCTCCTCAAACACAATCAGATCTCAGTGCCAACAAAAACAGCTCCAGGCCACACAAACGAACCTTCTCTTTTTTCTCCCTCAAAAGTGCCATTAAGATCAGCTCTAACACAGGACTGCTCCAGATCTCTCTCTCTTGGAAAAACCCTGTGCAACTGAAGTGTCAGGGGAATGAAGAAACCGATGAACTGGAGAGAATTTCAGCTTACTCACTGACTCTCTCAGTTCCATAATGCTAGAGTAGTTCAGGATCTATGAAAAGTATTGTGTATTTATATGATTCAGGAGGCAAATACAATTTTCATGGCCCTGTGCACTGATCGTACACCATAAAAGATAACATACAAACACACTGCTTTGCATGTGTTCACATGTGTAGATGCATGTGTAGATTTTTTCGTTAACTTAAAAAAGCGAAAATCCATGTGGTTTTGGGAATCTCATTTGTGTCACACTTGGAGCCCCCAAATCAGAAGAAAAACTCAATTTTCCCCCAGGGTATAATTGTAGTCATAATGCCAGGAGGTGCTCGGGCAGAGGCACAGCTGCAGCTTGTTTGGGGACCGCTCTCAGTGCATTCCAGCGATCCCACGGCATCCCCACTCCAGGGGTTTGTACAACCAGGAGCAAGCTCTTGTTTGCTTGGAACCCAAAATACCATCCCAGCGTCAAGATCTCTGTCAGGAAAGCAGGTAAAAAAAGCAAAATAAAGGAAACAGGCCGAAAATCCGTCTCCATTCTACCCTGAAGAATGTCTGGCGCTGTTAGTAACGTACATTGCACAAACACTGCAGCAGAAATTCCCAGTCAGAAGTTGTTCCCCAGGCTCAGGAGCCCCGGAGGAGCGGCAGGAACAGGGACAAGCACCATGCTCCGTGCGGATCTACCTGGTTGTCACTAGAGGCCACCACCGGCCTTCGGAAGGGAGCTGCCTTCAGCCCTCCCTGTGCTGCGCACCGCGGGAGAATCCGGGCGGAACTTGGAAGGGGAATTCAACTCACGGATTACATAACGAAATTTCTCATATTATCCACTTTCCTATCCCTATATCCACAGGAAATTTAGTTGCATCGGTCTTGTCGCCAAACGTTTAGAGGAATATTTCTCTTCAGAGCCACCATGTGTAATTAAGGAGTTCAGTGTTGTATGTGGAGTGGGTTTGGAAGCAATGGCAAGAATGGGCTATCTTTCCAAATTCTGACATCTGAGTCTTTGAGGACAGGGAGTGTTCATTATCCCTTTGGATTGCGCCCTTTTTTATGACTGCTGCTCGAGTATCTCAATTTTTAGGCAGCGATAGGCAGTAGACATTAAAGAAAAGGTTCCTTTAGTTGTGTTTTTATGGTTTTTGTTCTTCACAGAAGCAATGTTATTTCCAGTGGATCCATTCTCAGAATGTCTTGAGACTGTCTCTCATGAGACTAACCTGAAATAGAGTCTGGGTGCTGGAGCTGCTTTCAAAAATTAGTAATTTGTCTCACTAATAAGACATAAAAATGTGTTTTCTTTCCTGCACTGGTAACTTTACGATCACAATTTCTCTCTGCTTGAAGCAACGTTATAGATTTCCTGCTTTGAAATTGTTCTGGCAAGAGTCACTCCTAGTTTTTGTTTGATGCATTTGATGTTTTATTTTCTCATACGTTGGTTTGTGGATGCAGAGCTGAGCCAAAGCCGGTATTTCTCTAAAGGCAGCACACTTTTAGCTTCTGTTCTAAGGAAGAAATGTAGTTTTTAGCTACTTCAGCCTGTTTGTTTCTCCTTTTCCCTGCCTGCTCCAGCTAATTATGCCTCTTAATTGAAACACATTTTTCAAAATTATATTCCTCATTTTTGTTGCTTTCTATAGAGCCTAATTACAGCCCATCACATCAACTCCTTTGGACTTGTCCTTAGGACATTGGAAAGCCAAAAAATTTACCCCCGAAGTCTATATAGTTATTGAAAGTGTTTTTACCACAGCCGCTGTTATGATTTTATGCCTTTAAGCTTCTGATGCATATTCAGACATTCAAAAAGCAAATTAACATGTCCAGAAGAAGCAGCCCTGCACCTGCCTCACCATTAGGTCATGTCTCACACTGGGAGCTCCTGCCATAGGGACACTTCAAACTCTCGGACGTTGATGCTTCTGTTTCATGAAATATTTTTGCAGACAATTGGTTTGTGCCAGCCCTATGCCTGGGGCTCAAGTAGGGCATTTTAGTATAGTCACACAATTAAAAATATCATAAAAGTACAGCTTGAAAAGAATCAAAAATTTTACAGAGGGAGGAATGATGAGGAAACAACACATGGTAAAACTTAAGTTGTGATTCCACCAAGCCAAATGTCCAGGTAGAGTCAATAATTAACATGCTTTTGCTGTATAATGCAGGACTTAGGGGGACAGGGGGTGCAGCCTCTCCAGCATTATTCTTTCCTTGCTTCCCTGTTTATAGATTCTTCCTTTTCTAAATGATTCATACACAGAAACAGGCATCTCGTAGCAAAACTTTAGAAACCTTTATAGGTCAGGGTGTGGACATTGTGAAATGTTTTACTGGCTCTTCTACCTATTCTCTCTGCTTCAATAATCCATAGAACCAGTGGGTTTAGCAGTGTTATAAAGGCAAGGTTGCTTTTCTTCTCTTCTCTTTCTGAAGTGACTTTGTTAATTTTGCATCCACATTAAGCAGGAAGGCAGAAAGCAAAAATTTTCATTCTACAGATGTGGCTGTTGATAAATAAGGCTGAACCCCAGCAGTGTGGGGCCAGCTCCCCAAAAGAATGTGTGATTAATAGCACAAACCATGACTACATTACCTCATCGCACACTTCTTCCAGGGGATCAACACTTCACTTACCAAAGCTGCCTATTGTAATACACCTTAATAAGTTTTAACATTTCTACAAGTGAAATGAGCTGTGACTCATGCCCAGGCTGGAGTGCAGTCAAGGCTCTTGGAAATCATGCAGAGGATTATTCCATGCAGGACTGCCTTAAATGGCAGGTGAAACTGCAAGGAGCCGGTTGTGAACGCTGATGGTTTCAGCCTCCTTTTATAGGCCAGTTCCTGTATCTTGTTGGTTTGCAGAAGTATTGTTGCATCATTCACTTAGACTGAGAAATGCTGTCCTTTCCTACTGATGTTTCTTTGCTATCCTTTTCCATTTATGGGAAATAGAATTTATTCAGTTAGAGGGTGTTGTTTTTAATGATACTTCATATTTTTCAAATTGCACTTTCTTTGTGGCTGGGTCCATCATTTTCTTGGTGTCAAAATGGCACTTCTGTGCGTATGGAATACTGAAGGAGAACAAATACCAGCTGGCAGAGTTCAATCAGTTTCAATACAATGAATTAATAAAGTAATTTTTCAAGCCATACATCATCACACTCCTGAAGATTTCCTTCCCTTCAAGCCACTGCTCCAAGATCAGAAGCAGCAGCAGCACCTGTGCTCTTAAAGTTTCCCAAATACTACAATGCCACCAAAGCTGTCAGCACAGTGTTCTGTACAGGACTTATTTCAGTTGGGCTGTTGGCACAGGTACATTGAAGAACATCATCAGAATATGTGCAGGGTCCTGACCAGCCATAAACACTTGGAATGAATCAATGGCATTATCTCTTCCGAGGGATCAGACACTGACAGGATTGCTGTGAGTGGGGAATGGCTCTTCAGGAAGTTGTGTTATCTAATAGCTGGGCTAAGTAGAAGCTGTGAAGTGATGGATTCTAATTTAGTGGCTCTCAGTGACTTTCTTTGCAGCCTTGAGCGAGTTGTGTCATCTCTTTTTCCAATTTCTCGGGCAATAAAACAGGAATGATAATACAGCCCCCATTCATTATCTCCCTGACTTCATCTCTCAGCATGGTGTGAGAATGTGATGTTAACAGTGCATGCAAGTGGTAAATATTAGCATCATTATTTATTATTTAGGGTGCAGACCCACCCTAAATACATTTAGGAATGCATAGCTTATCTACTAGAGCACAAATTCAGAGGCAATGAGTAACCACCAGATACAGGGCACACATGGCTGGTGACACCGTGTCACGAGCTGTTCAACACAAAGGAAGTCTGCAGTTGTACAGAGCATTTAGGAGCTGTGAAAGATTCTCCAGAAATAAGCAATTTTTTCCAGAAACCAACAGCATTTGGTGTAATGCATATTTGTATATTGAAGGACTAATTGGTTTTTTTCACTTAATAAAAGACACTTGAATGGCTGTGTTGAAGCTGTTGGTGCATGATGGTGTCAGTCAAGGAGAGAGCTGTGAGGATGGTGCTGTGAGCTGTTCTGGTCTGGCCTATACAGAGAGGAACAGCACAGGTGTAAGAGAAGAGTGGTGTGGTGGAGTGGAGTGGGAATTCTGCTGCCTCTTAGCAGAGGAGAACAGGAATTCCACTACCTCTTACCCAGCACCGCTTGGACCACAGCTGAGTGTGACACAGGGAGCTCATCTCACCTCTGCATGAGGGGACACCAGGGCAGAGCAAAGCCAGAGCATTGCTCAGGAATGTGAAATAAGGACAGGTGTGTTCCATAAGGCACTTCAATTATTCGTTTTTCCTTCTTCTTTCTTGTAGTTCAGCACAATAACCCAGCACAAAGCACATACTTTCCTTTGATGTAGAAATAAGGGACTACTTAGAAGATTTTATAATTATTTGTGTCACAACAATGTGGCTCTGCTATGTAAATCTGATAAATGAACATATCTTTAAATAACACAGAAAATTGTTCAAGAAAACCTGGGCACATTTTGTCCGGATGCTGCAAACACCAGGTCTGGCTTGTTAGATCTGGTAAGCCATAAGGAAGGACACTCTTAATTAGCCAGGAGTTACTAATCCTGTATTACAAGTTTTACCCAGTTTAAAGAAACCATTAGGTAATCCATCCAGTGCTTTTGGGATCTCTTTGTGCAACAAGGGTGGAGAGTTGAGGTGCGGGGGGCAAAGGGGGATCAGGAACTGGTCGGAACATGCCAGTAGCAGAACAGAAGTGGACTTTGTTCAGTTTAATCTGCATTTCCTTTGAGATTTCCCCTTTCCTTTGTGAGCCCTTTCAAAGCAAGGCAGGTAACAGGAACCCTTTTGTGAGAGTCCATGGTGAGTGGGGATGACAGGCCATGGTGACGATGTCGCTTATGAATGCGAGACTGCCCTGGACACGCCGACGGTGACTTTGGAATGCAAATCCCTGACACACTCATTATGTTCCATTTGGTCTCTCTTCCTTCTGCCTTACACTCTTCCTCATCTAAACATCCTAATTATATTTCTCTTTTCCTTGTCCAGATTTTATCTTTGCATAGCTCTATTGCTGTCAGGGTCTGTGGCTGACTCTGGCATTGGGCTGAGAAAGAGAGGAAGCCTGGGTTTGGCTAAAGCCGACAGCTTTCCCTGACATTAGCAAGCACTGTAAACACCAGTCTGTCCTGACTGCAGAGCCCTTTGACAGAGACAGTGAACATTTATTTGAGACCAAATAACTGAGATAGTTTTTTGAATTACCTGGGTCATCAAGAAAGAAAGAGTTATGGAAAAGTACTTAGAGGCTCTGAGGGAAAGTGTGTAAAGACAGTGCAAGAAAATTTCCCTCAAACTGAAGAATAAAGAAACATTTCTGGGGGACTATTTTTAGTAAAGTGACTTTGCAACACTCCTACTCATAATGCTGTTTTAAATGATGACATTGATAAGTTGTATATAGGGAAGTTGAATAGTCTTGCTCATGTAAATGTCACCCATAATTTGCGTTGCCTCTTTTCTCTTCTGTGTCCTTCAGTATTGTCCCTCCTGAAACAACAGGGCTTTGGCTGTCCTGACCCATGTCAGTGGGCTGGGCATATGTAAGGGAAAGTAAAATCACATATTCCACAGACCAGAACAAATAATGGATAAAAATTTATTGGCTGCAGTGAGGTATATGATGAGAGGCGTAAGACCAGGAAAAAAGTTGAGATATTATTCCCCTTAAATTATAGCTAATTTGCAGAGTGATAACTGAATCCCAGATGGATATTCCTGCCCTGGGGAGACGTTCACAATACATCTGTCACTAGCTGAGCCAGTCACTTTAATTGGACAGCTTTTCTTCAGCATTTTGGTGACTAAAAGCTCTTTAAACTACCAATGTCAGCTATACCCAGCTCTGTGTGGCACTTTGCAGTGTTGGGCTGCAGATCATTTTAGAAGCGTGTTCACTACAGGATCTGTGTTTGACACACAGGGAGCCAGCCCACGGCATGCTGTTCCCAGAGGGGCCGTGGGAGCTGCTGCCAGGAAAGCCAGTGGTTGGCAGAGCTTTCCTTCAGGCTTGTGGGGGGATCTCGTTGATGGTGGAGGACACCACCTCCCCGTTCACGCTGTCGTGGACAATCGCTTTGAGCTTTCGGTTGCTCAGCCCAGAGTGTTCTGAAAGAAAGGGAAGTTTAATTAGTCAAGGGGAATGCAGAGACAAGGTGATGCAGGGAAAGCTTCATTTACAGTCATTCGCCTGCTGCCTCCTCAACTAAGTTATCTCTACTTGTTTTCCTTTAAGTCAATATCTGTTATGGCTCTGTGTGAAATGTGTTGCCAGAAAGTCACCCTGGGTCTGGTCCAGGTCAGGGCAAATGAATAACACAGCGACAGCCCAGCCAATGCAAATCCAGCAAATTACCATGGATGTCTGCAGGTCATGCTCATGCCAGAATATGAGTTTCCAGACATGCAGATTTTCGGTTTGCTCTCAATCCCTAACGCTGTTTTAGTCACCCAGTGGAGTCGCCTTGCCTCCTCATATCCCAGGAAAGCTTTAGTCTGGAGCCTGAGCTGTGGCCATGTGTGTCACTGACAGGGCTGGGGCTGAGGCAGCCCATGGGCAGGCACAGCCCAGCAGGCTCTGCAGTGAGCCCTTCACAGCAGCCAGGAACTACTGAAATGCTTCTCAAAGGCCTGCATGAGCCTGCCGTGCAAACCCTCCACAGTTCACTCAGGTGAGGTTAAAAATGCCCTGAGTAAAATTTGATTGGAAATGACAATTATTAAGAGTCACTACAGAGAATAAAGTAAGGAACTTTTACCTTTAGTTTCAGATTTCCTTGCTGTCCTGTGAAGATAACGAAATAGAGAGAAAATAATGTTACACTAATTTCAAGAAGTTATTCATCCCCTTCTCACTGATTCTAAGGAGACCTCATCCCATTATGAGATAAAATCTTTAAAAAAAGAAGGAAAAAGAATGATGCTTTTATACCATGTTTGCTTACCCTTTGGTAGATACTCTCACTGGAAACCATCCCTGGGCACATTCACTACTGCTCCCAGGGACAGGTACATTGGTTCTTGTGTATTTGGAGTTGCTCAGGTTGATCCCAATTTGGTTTCTGACAAATATCCTCACACTTGGGGCCACTCTGTTCTGCCTGCCTGAGAGTTTCAGTTCTAAAGGCTGCTGCTGTTCCTTTTTTGACTTCATACAAATCAGGTGAGAGAATAAAGGTGAGGCCAGCATTCTCCTATGCTGAAATGGCCATGCTGTGGGAGTGGAGAATTTTACTTTTTTTAAAATAAAAAGTTATATTAATTTAGGTAATCCAAATTACATGGATACCAGTGTCTCTGTACTCTGAGTGGCTCTGGCTTTTTATTATGATCCGTCACATTAAAATACCAACCCTTGATGTAGTATGGGACTCACAAGCTTTGATTAAGCATAAACAAACAAACAAATAAATAATCCAAATATGAGGACTCTCCTCTCATCTGTTCCAGTCGAGGCAGCTCTGCCTTACCCGTCAGCATTCCCTTCCAGCAGCAGGCGGTATGTGGAAATTTCCTTTTCCAGGCGGGTTTTGATCCCAAGAAGAACCTTATATTGGTTATTTTGCTGCTTCATGTCATGACGAACCTGGCTCAGCTCTTCCTCACACCTGGAGATGATCTGCTGCATGTTTTGAAGTGCAGCAGCATAGTAATTCCGAGTGTCAGCCAAGGTGTCTTCCAGCATGTGTTTCTGACGGGGCAGATAATACCAAGACCATGATTATTATTTATGTGGTAGATATAACATAGAAATACCAGCAAATTTGGTCTCTAGCTAGAAGATTGCAAAATTAAGGCTGTGGTAATTTAAACACTTATGCATTTGCATAACTATTCCTGTGAAGGCAGCAGAACCACAAAGCTGTGCCGTGTGTGCATGAGAGGCAAAACTGAGTCATTTATTCCTGCTATATCCGTTCTGCTCAAAGCTCTGCTCCTGAAACTGCTGTCTGCCCTGTCAGTTCTGCATGAACTGTCCAGAATTGCTCCAAAGTCTCCAGGTCATTGGGATGTGAGCTTTAATCTGTGTAAGAGCTGTGTAACATTTGTGAAAGTTCCCCACCAATATTTTTCACAGTTCATGTATTTCATGCATGGTAACAGGGCTTGTAAATATGAACTTTGCATTCTTTGTGTTACTGTCTGTCTTCCAGACACATTTTCTTTCTGGAGTCAGATATCCCTTCTCTTCTTCTATTTTGTTGTAAGAAGAGATATAAATTTTTCACTTCCTGGAGATGGTTGCTGAATCTATTTTGCATATTTTGGCAAAGTTGAGCATGATCTGAATTCAGCTTTCCCTCATACTTTACCAACTGCAATAAAGTTATGCTAGGCTGTGGATTTAAATGGAGAATTGGTCCATGATGACTTCTGAGAATACATGGAGTGAGTGAGCAGCCCAAGATGTCTGCAGCAGATACCTTACTAATCTGTGCCTGCAGCTCAATGTCCAGGGACTGCAGAGTCCGCCTTAGCTCCTTGATCTCGTTCTCGTTGTGCTGGATCTGCTCAGGATTAGGGGTTGCTGCCAGGGACATTGCCGCGCTCTGTGGGGCAGAAGCAAGAGAAAAGCTCACAGACTCTGGTCAGGCAGGTACACCCCCAGGGGGCTTGGAAATGAGCAGGGAATGGCTGTTACCTGTTCTTTGTACCAGTTGTCCAGGCTTAGACGATTCTTTTCAATTATAGCCTCATAATCTTCTCTTATTTCTGCCAGAATCTTGCCTAAGTCCTGAGGAGGGGCCGCGTTTACTTTTACATTGACTTTGAAGTCTTGTGAGGAGCGATTGGCTTCCATATCCTGTTCATGTGTTAGCAGAAGGAACAAGTAAACTCGTTTATGGAAGTGGAAAGTTTTCATAGAGCCACAGAATCCCAGAGTAGTTTGGGGGGGGATTGTTATATATACTTTAAGTTAACATTATTTGAAAAATTTATATATTAACAATACTCTGATGGGACTTAAAGCAGTGACATATTTGCTTCTCTGCTTCATATTTGCAGAACTCAATAAAAAACATGCAAGAAGATCTTTTAATGGAATGTTTCTAGAAGACATTGACTTAATGAGGAACTGACATTTTTTATTTATTTATCTATAAGAAACCCAAAACCTTTGATGAAAATCTAACAGTAATTTCATCTTTCTTAGCCTTTATGTTAATATTTATGGAACTATAACTAAGTTTACAGGAGAGTAATGTAAAAGGTCTATGTAATTGTTAAAGGAATAATTGGATTAAAGCATATAATTACTGTGTAAACAACATAATTACAGGACCAGTCAGGCAGGTAGGGTAACATTCCTTTCTGTGTAGCACAACCTTCTGTGCCTGGTACCATTTTCAAAGTGCCCAGGCAGAGGAGCCTTTCGGGGTATGACATCATGGTATGCAGAGCAGCTGGACACAGGGATGGCTCTGCTGGTCCCCTGCATCCAAGAACTATCCTGGGCTGTAAGGGGGTCAGCCAAAGGCAGCTTCACCTACACTCTGTAACCCCTGTGTTTTGTTCTCTGCTTTAATAAACCACAGACACTGAGCAGGACATTTGGTCCTGTGTTAGGTAATAACTGCAAACACCAGATCAAGCGAAACCAGCAAGTTTCAAGCAGTGGAATTATAAATGTGGGAATAACAGAGAGCACTGAGTATAGCTCTGGAGAATTCAGAGTGTGGCTTTTGAGAATTATTATCTAATTACTGTGCTTAGGATTTTGCAAGAATGAGTAATTTTGCCTGACTTCACCAACCATTCTTTTTAATTTTGATCCTTCAAGAATTTGAGGTCTGTTTTTCTCAGTTCAGCCTGTTCTGGGTAATCCTGGTTGAGTTTAGGGGGATGGACAAGGGGACCTAAGGAGGTCCCTTCCAACCCTCAACCCCTCCACGCTTCTGTGAGTGTGGGAAATGATACATTCAGAACTGAGGAAAAAGTCTGTGATGAATAAAACCCAGCAGCACTCTGTGTATTTATATCTAAGCCTTTCTGAGAACATTTCTGTCCAATATGTCAGTTATTATTAGCCGTGTATGACAGATGGGTGGGAGAGACTCCAGCAATCTGTTCTCTCTGTCACCCCAGTGTAATTGGTAAAGCAGACAAAGACCTTTTGCCTCACCTGACTCTTATTGGCTGCTTCAGAAACAGGATTAGGTCCTGAATCATCAATCCCACTTACAGATTGTGGGTCTTACTCAGTTAATTACATAGTAGTAAAGATTTGTGCGATAGAATTTTACCAAGTGGAAATTTTTCTACCTCCTCATGGTCTTTCCTCCGGAGGATGTGCTCTTCTCTCAAGCCCTCAATTTCCATTTCCAGATCTGTGGTAATAATGGTCATGCCATCGAGCTCCTTGCGCAGGTTCTCCACATCCAGCTGCACTCCCTGCCTGCGACACTTCTCGGCTTCGTATCTTTATGAGGAAAGAGAAGACACAGCCTGCGTGTTGAGAACTGCCTGATTCAGGCTCTTGTATAAAGAGAAGTAGACTTGCTTAGTCCATGTAGGGAACTAGAGAGAACAAACAACCAAAGAAACCAATTCTGCTTCTAACATATGTTATTTAAATATTTTTGAAAAGTCTTAACAATAAAATGGGTTTCATTATTTTTGTATTTCACTTTCCTTTCTCCCTTGTAATTCCTCCTTTATGGTAGGAAGTAAAATTTCTTTTTTTCACTTCCCTTTTTGCATTTTAATATTCACCATGTTGTGAAAGCTTTGAGAATACAATTCTCTGAAAAGAATATCAGCAATCAATGCTTGCTCTAGTTTTTCCAAAATGGTAACCTTTGAGTCCTTCAGAAAAACAAGAAAAATGTGGTGGAAGCCATTTACTGACATTGCTCTCTAACCTCTTGCAGTGTCTGTAGTGAGTGAAAGGCAGGGAGATGCTGCTGTGTCTTCCCCTGGGCATGGGAAGCACTTTTGCTCCTCAGCATCTCTCCCTTTACTCCATATTTTATGGGCTCTATTGGTGCTTCTCTACTCTCCCTTTTTGCATTGTCTGAGTCCCATCCCTCAAAGTCGTTCCACTGGTT
Organism: Erpornis zantholeuca; assembly: GCA_013400515.1. NCBI lineage: Eukaryota > Metazoa > Chordata > Aves > Passeriformes > Timaliidae > Erpornis > Erpornis zantholeuca. Next base: position 40,441 of record VZTN01037072.1, on the reverse strand, counting down.
CCTTTTGTGACACTACTGACAGATAATGAAAGGCTGGCAGTGCTCAGGGTGTCCAAGTTTGTCACAATATTACCAAAAGTGGAGATATTTTTTTATAGCTGATCACCAGCTGCTAGAAATAAGACAAATCTTTCTGATTCCTAAGAAGTCTTACTTACAGAAGTGTCAAATCCATTCCTTCAGAAAGACCTGCCTGAATGTTTTCTGTCCAAGCATTTTGTCTTTTTAGTTGGTCTGAGAACTGTCTTTCAATGTACTGAAAATCAGACTGTACTGGGAGCCAGGGAGGCAGCCAGCCCAGTCACTGTGCACAGTGTACAGGACTCCAAAGCAGAAGCTACAGAAGGACAGGTGTTCCCTGCAGAGCTCGACAGAAGAGGTGATAAGTCCAGGAAATAGATTTGGGCTGGACTGGGAAGTGCAGTGCTTAGAGGGGATAATTTGTAATCCCAGATGACAGTTTTAAGTGCCTTTTGTCACAAGTATCAAGTGTCTGCTGTCAAACCTGCTCGTCAGGACTTGCACTAAGTATCATAAACAGGGTGACTCAAGGTTCTTCAGCAATCATTTGTGGGTTTTACATCCTTTTGGGGTTTTTTTCCCTGTTCTGCATTATTTTTATTCATCCAGTATCAACAGAAAACCTCAGTAAAATCACTGCGCTATTGGATTAGCAAGAAAAAGCAATGTTTAGTTTAATCCTCTTTCAAACCAAATGAGGAAACCAAAAAAATGCTTACTTGAGCCTGAAGTCTTCAGTTGCCATGTTAGCGTTATCGATTTGTAAAAGGATACTGGCATTGGTGATCTTGCTATCCTCAATCTGGAAAACAGAGAATCCAACAGGAGAGTCAGTGTTGCCATGGGATGACAGTAAATAACCTGTGCTGGTTTAGCCTCTTTGCTGCTCATAGGAAGCATCTAAATAGTGGAATTTCCATGCTAAGGGGACCAAAGGAATAAAAGCAGTTCTGTTTCCTTATTCACTTAGGTGTTTTGCAATTTTTGTCCATTATCTTACTTTACTATTTTTCTTTCTTTTTTTTTGAGGGTATGAATCAGGAAGCATCATCTTATTCCTGGCCAGGTAGAGGATATGAATTACATTACACAAACTTCATGCTCTATTACAGAGTAACAGTCACTGCCTTCCTCTGGTTTTGAGACCGGATTCTGATCCTGTTCAGCATTGCTGACAAAGCTGCCTTGGGCATCTTTATGGCAAATTTCAGTAAGAACCATTAAGCTGTGTCTGAGTGCAATCAAAATGCTGGAATTAATGTTATACTAAGAAGTAGCTTGTGCATGCACACCTTGGTGAGCTGGTGTTCTGATGCACAGCAGTGATGGTGGCAGCGACTCACTGGCAGGACCCTAAACCCACCACAGGCTTCAGCCTGGAGTAGCATTCACAATACCACTGGCATCTAGTTGTTGTGGTCCATTCAGTTATGCACCTATAGCTGCTCTGAATTGACCAGCAGCATGGAGTGATTGATTCAGGTATCAGATTTTGCTATGGGATTTGAAAATTGCCCTAAAATGTGCAGCATAAAGCACAGTCTCATTCCTTCGGTGCACTCAGCATGCACTGGGAAGTCTCACGTGTCCCTGATAACATGGAATAGCTTTTAACTATAGATCTGAATGTGAAAACTTCAGTATTCTGTGCAAAATCTTTGAAAGAATTCCAACAGGAACTCATACATAATTATCAGGAGTATAAATGCAGGGCATCGTGTCCTTTTCTAACAGAGAGGGAAAGAGGAGTGTGCTCATCCCACCAGCTACCTTCCCTTAGCATCCACAGAGCAAACCAAGGGGCACTGTGGCTGCAAAGAAGTCATTTACAGAGCTCTCAACACCTTGGAGTAAACTTCCCACACCTCAATGAATCACAAAGAAACAAGGAAATGACAAAATTCTCCTGAAGTGTCAAAGGTTCACCTCTGTAGTAAAGAAGAAAGTGCTGCGGAATGTTTAACTAATCTGCTAACAGACTGTGCATTCCTGCGCAATTAGCAGCACACCTCGGATACTGCCCTGGGACAAGATCAAGGCCAGCTCAAGAACTATAACAATGCCCTGAATGTGTGACTGCCTGGAATTTGGTGTCAGAGAAGAGGCAACTCTCGAATCCAGCCTTGTAGAATGTACAAGGCATGAGAAAACAACACGAGTTCTTCAGCTTTGTGGCATGTACAGAGCTGCTGTGTGACTGTGATCCGAGCACTGGTCAGTGCTTCGCCCGCTGCCGTGGGGCCCCGGTCACTCTGCAGCCAGCAGGGCATCTCACACGTGGCAATTATCCCTTAATAGTCACACAGAATTCCTTACTGCATCCATCACGAGCAGGGCTGCATCTCTAGTACCAGTCCACAAATTGTCAGATAGCTTCATTAAGAACTCACACATTATTGCATATGAAATACACTCCAATTCCTTCCCAAAACAGGGATTCTCCTAGAAGGCTGCAATGGCTTTACCTCTCATGTCTCATGTCCTTTGTCCCATCTCCTGGAATGCTCTGTAGGTCACTTTGTTTATTTAGTGGCACAAGATGTTTGAATGAGACAGTCAACTGAAGAACAGGTGCTATTTCATAGTATATCTGGATTAGAATGGAGTCAGGCTGGAGCAAACCTTTTCCCAAAACTTGTTGCTCCATCTGGCATGTTCATCCTGAATTTGGGTATCCAGGAGAGTGTGGTTAAAAATGTAGGATCCAAATGATTATATGCTTCCAAGTTCAGACAGGCAGCATATCACAGACATTCTGGATTATTTGATATAGGACCCTAAATTTAGTCTAAATTTTATTTTAGGTGCTAAATTAGTTTCACCTTTTAAATTAACATTTAATTAATTTAATTATGGTTAATAATTAGATGCTATATTTTCACTCATTTTACTGGCAGACATGCTGCTAATTGCAATAATTTATAGAGAAATTAAAAATCCTGGGTTCAATCACTGGATCGTCACCTGTAAATGATCCTTTCCTGGACTTTCCTTACACATTCAGGACAGCCACCAGCCTCCAGGTGTCTGTGGCCAGGGACAGCTGTTTAAGAGGTGAGTGTTAAAAATAAGCAGTTTGGGTACAACCCATTCAAAAGTGAGGGCTTTACCCAAGTCAGCATCATGGTTTATGATTATTGTCTTCCTAAATCTTTCTGATTTATTAATTCCAAATCGACCTGAACACCGACATGTTCTCGATGAACAAATTTTTATTTCTCTTTCTGTTAAAAAGGAAAGTGCCCAAGTGCCAGGTCTGGGGACAGTGACCTTTCTTTATCCTTAAAACAGAAATGGGTGATGACAGTTCTGGCTCTCCGTACACAGGCTGTGGTCGGAGCACCTCATCTACTGCCTGGAGGCAACACTTTTAACTGTGAGCATGGAGTTTGATTAAGTCCCTGGTCCCAATCAGCAAAGATGTGAATTAATACCATTTCCAAGCCTTTTTGAAAAGAATTTCTCAGGATCTTCAGAAGGCCAAGTGATTGTATTATAAAAAGTGGAGGGCAAACGACAACATTGCTTTTGGAAGAGCTTTGGGTTTTGCCCCATATGGGTATGTAAAGTTAATTGCACTGATTAGTCACAGAGATGGTTACAGTGCTAAGGATGTTCATTATGAACACAGATTAATATTATGCTTAAATTTGAAGACACGTGAGTTTGGGAGATTGAAAGAGTTACTGTTGAACATTAATATTAACTACTGGCAGGAACCAGAAATTCTCCTTTTAATTATAGTGAAAACATCCACAAGGAATTTGTCATTGCTATTTTCTTAATTACAATGAAGTATTTTTCCATCTGATTACATAAGCTCATTGGTCCCAAAACTCCTGTAGTTTCATTGTCTGCTACCGCAGGAATCAAAGAGCTGGAATGCCCCAGTCTGTCTGGAGACAGCGGCGGGAGAGGGGCAGGCTCTGCACTCCTCCTGCTTTGTAATTTGCTCAATACCTGTGCAGTCAAAAAGACCAAGTTCTGCCAGACGCAGTTACTCAAATCCAGTTTCAGTACAGAAAGGAACATTTGGCAGCACATGGATCCCTTTATTCTGCCAGTCTCTGCAGAATTCCCCTTGCCCCCTTCCAGCCGTTCTTGTGCCCAGTCTCCTCCTTGTGAACACACAGAATGTTTATGCCCAGGTCCTGGAACTACCTTCCTGAGGATTTCTAACATTTCAAAGGTTTTATTTAACTTCTTTAAAGGAAAGCCATCAGCATAAAGGAGAACCCAGATTCCTTAGAAGAGCACAGAATGACACAGTCCCAGCTCTGACTTACCTGTCTTTGCATGTCAGTGACGTTTTGCTCGTACTGATTGAAGTCATGCCTCTTTCCATGAGACTTTGTCCTGTGCCACTCTAGGATGCAGCTCTCCAGCTGAGCGTTGGCTGCTTCTAAGGCACGGACCTTGTCCAGGTAGGCAGCCAAGCGCTCATTCAGGTTCTGCATAGTCTGTTTCTCATTCCCACCCAGGAAGATGCTTTCCCCATAGTGCTCGCCGAAGCCTCCCCAGGGTGCCCCTCCTGCAGCCAGCCAGAAGGGTCTGGCAGAGGAAAAGGAGGGATGTGTGCTGCTGGCACCACCATCTGCACTTGACGCTCTGTAAGAAGTTCCTTGCTGGGCCAAACCACACCCTGAACTACCCCTGAGGGACCCAGAAAAAAACTGGAAAGGGCCTTGGCTGGTGCTCATGCTTAGCTCTGTGTGAATCGAACCCCAGGTTTGGCTGCCTAGCACTGAGCAGCCTCTTTGCCTTCCCTGAGCAGCTTTATGCCTTTTCCTGTGGGAGTTTCCCTTCGATGAATGACTACAGCAACAAGATTGTGTCATCACGAAACGTGCTTCCTCTTGGTCAATTCTGAAGCATTTATGAGCCTGCACACTGTTGTTGTTTGGAATCAGCCACATACCGGGTTGCTTTCCTTTCGCTTGTTTGGGTTTTTTTTCTTTTTCTTTTCATATGATAATAGTGAGGTGTGGCCAAAATCCGTAGGTGTGGAACAGGATCAGCTCTGCCTCAGACTTCTCTCTAACCCTGTAGTTAGTATGTTATGCTTTCCTGCTCATGAAGCGAATAAACGGCGAGCCGGGCAGGGATGGGGCTCTGCACATACTTTGTGTTGTAATTCTCAGGCTATAGAATGACAGCAGCCTGTGGATCCTGAGACCTGTGGATTCTCAAATGCAGTGTGTCCTATCAGCTGTCAAACAACTTAGTGACCAAACAGCTTCAGCCTGTGGGAGACATGAGGTTTTTATGAAGTCATCCAGCTTCTAAACTAGAAAACTCCAGTCCAGTGTCAGTAATGCCCTGCTGTTCCCTTTAGCTGCTCATTTCCAGGGGAAATATAGGAGAATTAGATACTTTCCTACTGATTTTCTCATGATTTGAGGTGCAGTCCTGTTTCAGTGGTTTTGTTTCAATAGGCACTAATGCAGGGATTTCTTGCTGTTCCCAGCATTAATACCATTAAGATATTTATCTTAGCTATGGAAAATATTTACACTATGAATTTGTAACAGCACTCAAAAGATTCAAGTGATTGTTTAATCCTACCAGCTCTAAATCTTGACCTGGCAATCGTGCAGGAATAGTCTTTCTGTCAAACTGTATCCATCAAACAGGGAAAGGTAGAGCGTGGCTGTTGCAGATTGTCCTGTTCCTCATGCTAGTAAGGGACCTAGAGTGGGGAATGTTCCCGTGGCAGCTGCTGGGTTTAGTGGGTTTGCCTTGTCTTGTTCTAGTCCATGACTGAGGGATGAGAGAGAGGAGGAAGATTTGGGAGGGGGCAGGAAGCTGAGTGGGTACAGGCTCTCCCAGAAATGCTGCAGCTGGTTTCCTTACCTAGGTGAAGGCTAAACCCTTCCCCAGGGTCTGCCTTTGCCCTGCTGCTCATCCTGACTGGTGGAGTCAGGGAGACTGCATGGAGCAGAGTTAAACTGTCCTGGGAGAAATATGAAGGAATGTATTTTTCCCTGCTTGTTTCATTTGGAATGCTGCAGCAATAAGGAATTGTTGCACTCCAGCTTCCCCGGTACCTCCCGGCCTCGTTCATGACGGAGCAGGATTCGGGCTCCTCCTTGTGGCTCGGCTTTGGCTCTGCTCAGCACCTGCTCCTTCCCTTTTCCCCAGATCCCTTTACATTGAGCACATGCCTCAGACACTTTCTTCTGAAGAAATCCTGTCATTTGTAACTATTTGGGGAAAACAATCACTGGAAATAGGGTTTTCCAGTGAGTACAAGGTTTGGCTCTCCCCAGATATTCTGGTTACAGCCACTGTTGACAGCTGCAGTCTGGGGGCAGCCCTGCTGCTGGACACAGGGGTGAGCTTGAAGCACCAAACAAAAAACGAGGGCCTAACTTGAAAAAAAACCAAATCCAAATTATAACAGAACTGATGATATCCTGCAGATCTCACCACAGATCAATTTCAGACTGAATTTTCAGTTTAGCAAGCTGGTGTCTATGAAATATCACACTGAAATTGAATTGCACATGTCTGTACAGAATAGAATGTGAAATAAAATTAATCCTTTGTTTCACCTGAAATTACTCCATGACATTCCCACCCTGCCTGGCAGTGAGGCTGGGAATGTGAGAGACCACAGAGTCTGTCCTGAGAATATCATGGAATTACCACATCATGAAAACCAGACTGGATTTTCTCTTGCAAGTAATCCAAAGCACAGGTGGGACATGGGAAGTGCTTCCCCTGAAGCTCAGCCTTTCCAAACTGGAAAAGATGCCATGCAGTTTTGATCCACACATGTTGAGGATCCACGAAAAAGACCAAACAACTTACTTCAAAATCTGACATGACTCCTTGTCAACTGCAGTGCTGAATTTGGGTTTAGTCACCTCTTTAATCCAGAGTAGAGAATGGAAAGGAAATAAAGTGTTGTCAGCAGATGGCACCCTTGGATGGGGACTGCTCTGCTCCCTGAGAGATGGGTGCTGTTCCACAGTCCCAGCTTGTTTCACCTGGGAATCATGCTTGGTTTACTGAATTGGAACATGAGAAGCAAACTGGGCTGAATTTCTAGGCTGCAGTTTAAATACAAGCAGAATATTTTGACAACTACATTGTACAGGTCAATGTCCTGCAACAATCACTGATTGATTCAACTCTTCCATCCAGAATACAAATGGATGGATAGCTGCCTGTGGCTGTAGGAATTCTCTCTCTTGCTGTTTGAGTGATACAAACAATAGTCACTTAGGTTTTGGATCAGGAAGAAATATCATTTATACCATTCGGTTTTCCTCTCTGGTGGATTGTGATGTTGCTTTGTTGTAGTTTGCCAGAACTTCTTCAGAGCTCATTCCAGTGGGAATGCCAGCAGGATGTGCTTTTCTTACCAGCAACACCAATGATCCTGCAGCCTCACTCACGGCCAAACTGGTCAGCAATGTATATTTCTTTTTCTTAAATGTCAGAAAATAGGAGACACAAAAATAGTGTCTCTAAGGAGGTTGGAAGGAAAATAAAATATGTAATTCTAGAAATGATACCATTTTTGCAGATACTGTAATGTGGATTCAATGCCCAGGGATGGGGCAAAGGATCCCTTTTCCAAACACGTTATGTGAGCAAAGTACAGCATTTAGGTAACTGCTTTGTGTGCTCCTGTGATCCACCAGGCCCTTAAAGGTTTATCGACACCTCATCAATTCCACTGGTGGGGATTTGTAGCTGGGAGAAGGTGGTGTTGGCTAAAACAGCAGCCACAGCACTGACATGGACTGGGGATGTTCTTCCTGATGCATGAAAACCAAAACAGTTGCAGTGAACTCTGAGCAATTTGTTTCACCTGGACTGTGCCAGCTGCTTCCTTAGGAGCTGATGGAATTTGCCTTGGTGCTGATGGCAGTGCAGGAACACAAATGTATGCATGGAAAAATACCAGTTTCTTCAGAGGTGCATTTTTGTTTGTGCATGAATTGCAACCCCATTGTGCCCTTGGAATTGATAACAAAGATCTTAAGGATTTTTTAGGTTATCTTCTCTGTTTTTAACTGATACCAGCTTCAGATGGCTAGCAGAATCTAATAGCACTTTATCTGTCCATTCATCACCATCTTTATTACTATTTTTAAAGTTATGATTGTTATTGCTGTTGTTATTCCCAGAGTATTCCCTGGTTGGGTTCCAGCAGCCCATGCTGGCAGGGCCTGTGGGCTGTGTGTGGCATTGCCACAATGGCTCCAAAAACCACCATTAGACTGGATTTATTTGCAGAAGCAGAACAGAAACTTTATTGTTAGGACACAATAGAGCACCAGCAGAAAACAGGCTTGGCATCTCTGACCCAGCGAGCCAATGCTCATGTACAAAGGCAGAGCAAATCTAAGGAAAGACATTCTTGTATATATTCTTGTGATTTGGGGAAGTGAAAGGCTCTTTCTCTCAGCACTAGCCAGTGTGGAGGCTACACTGGGTCCATGTGGGGATTCGCTATTTCTTTATTAGAATCTCCTGTCACGGGTAGAAGCAGATTTTCCATCATCTTCCGTGCCAGAGCGACCTCTTCCGCTGCTCCCAAATGCTGTTGTAGGGGGAATAAAAAAATTAAATGGGGAACAAAAAAATGATAAGGCCCTGCCAAGACCCTGAGGAACCGAACAATGAAGTTGTGTTTGTTTGTTTCCTCATAAGATCTTTCACATATCAAAGGCAGAACTGCCTTTATATCTATCTACTTTCCCTCCTGGTCCTTATCCAGAAAACCTTAGGAGTGCACATCACATAAGGATTTGGAAGTATCTTGTAAGTTATGTGAATCAGCAGAGGAACTTTGAAATCTTTTGGAGATTTGGGTATTTTAGAATCCCATGAGCAGTTCATGCAATCGCTTTGGAAATCTACTGGTTTCAAAAATTCACATAAAATAAAGTATTAAGTTTTTGTCTCTACATGATACAGAACGTGGTCATTGTGGGGAGAATGGAATCTGTGGTAGTAAAAAGAAATCCAAAGCTAAAAGGTTTATTTAATCCTATTTTGCCTGTTTGTTTCAGCTCCTAATTAAATAAAAATATTTCTTACCATCCTTGGGGTTCAGTCCTGACAACCTGTAGAAAAGAAATATTTGGTTAATGACCATTTCTGACCCCATGCCCTTGAACCATCGAACCATTTAGGAATTTGTGTGGACAGCCAGGATTTCACACACCTGCTCTCAATATCTGGCTCTGAGGTGTGTTGTTACTAGAGGGGGTGTTAAGGTGCTTTCAGCTTTGAAATCCACCACTATGTACTTGAGAGGGAATGGGAACAGTGGTCAGACCAGTTCTTTGTCCTGAGGTGTCTCCTTATACTGCTCCTTTCCTCAGAATGCTTCTTCTAGAAGCATTTCTTCTAGAAACTATATAAGGAGCTGATTTCTCCTCAGAAATCAAAAGTAATTCCATTTATAGATCAGATATAAGAAATGGACACAAAAATGTTGATTTTACTGAAGTAAGCTGGAGTCTGTACCAAGCTCTTTTCTAGCTGGGGGTACTGGTGTGTGAAGATGGGTATTTTCACCTCTGTGCACAAACAGAAAACCAGAAGCTAAAGAAATACTGGGAGCAGGTTTTTATAGGTTGTCTCAGGCTGAAGGCTCTAATTCCAGTGCAGCCAGAAGATTAAGTGACACATATATATGGGGCCTGGTGCCTTTTGTAATTGATCATGGTCAGAATGGTGGCATTTATATTTTCAAATCCTCCAAACCACTGATGTGCAGATTTAGCTCGAGTTATGGCAGCACCAGGGAGTTTGCTGAGCACCTACTCTGCCACTGCCCCGAAGGCTGCGTGTGCAGGGACCGTGACTCTGCACTCAGGAGTCAGCCTGGCAACCACAAGGGCCACTCCACAGACTGTGTTGTTACCCTTATCTGCTCATCAGGACTCGGACAGAATGACATACTGTGAGTCCTGGCCCTCCAGCAGCTGGCGATATGTGGCAATCTCCTGCTCCAGGCGACTCTTGATGTCCATGAGCATTTTGTACTCCTGGTTCTGGCGCTCCATGTCACAGCGGAGCTCGCCTAGCTGCTCCTCCACGCTGGTGATGAGGGTCTGGATCTGAGCCAGCTGTGCGCAGTATCGGCCCTCTGTGTCCCGCAGGTTGGCCTCCAGCCCAGCTTTCTAAAGAGGAATAATGTCAGAACAGGTTTGAATGAAGTTTGTCCCACAGAGGGGGAGTCGAGGAGAGGCAAGACAGCTAGGGAGGAAGGGGACAGTGTGAGGCAGTGCCTTGTCCTGTGCTCGGGGTAGGTCCGTACCATGCTGAGCTGTGACTGGAGCTCGATCTCCAGGCCCTGCATGGTGCGGCGCAGTTCCGTGATCTCTGACTTGCTGGTCTGTATCTGCTGGGTGTGGGTGGCAACTTCACGGTTCAGCTCATCAGTCTGAAAGGAAATACAACTGTAAAATCACATACAAATGTATAAAAAAATCAATTATTTTGAGAAAGGGAGGTAGGGACCTGCCAGGGCGGTAATGCTGAGGCAGTGCATTGCTGTGCTGTTCATTGGTGTGACTGTACCTGAGTGAAGAACCAGGCCTCAGCATCCTTACGGTTCTTCTCAGCCAGAGCTTCATACTGTTCCCTCATCTCAGCGAGAACTCTGGTCAGGTCGATGCCAGGAGCCGCATCCATTTCCACGTTGACTGTTCCGCTCAGCTGGTTCGAGTACTCTTTCATTTCCTGCACGGGCAGAAGGCAGAGGACACAGAAAGATCAGGCTCTCTCCTCTCACACTGTTCCTGCCCCCAGCGATCCCTGCTGTGGTACACTGTACCTGTGCCATCAAGTATCACAGATGGAACACACATAAAACATTTATCAGTTTTTCTCTCTCATTGCACCAGCTTCCCTCGTCTCTGTGTACTCACACACAACACACCTATTTTCATGTAACTTACACGTATGTTTTGTTTACAAGAGATAAATTTCAAAGGGAAGTGATCTCCTCTCTGCATTGTCAGGACTCTCACCTCTTCATGGTTCTTCTTCATATAAGCCAGCTCCTCTTTCAGTGTCTCAATCTGCATCTCCAGGTCAGCTCTGGACAGGGTCAGCTCATCCAGGACCCGGCGCAGGCCATTGATGTCAGACTCCACGCTCTGGCGCAGGTACAGCTCATTCTCATACCTGCAGTTCCAAAAAGAAACAAGCACTGGAACATGTCTGAGTTTGTATTCAGCAGAGCTATAAAATGATCACCTATAGGAGGAACAGTGGGCTGTAAATGAAAACGTAAGGATTTAGAAGTGTAAAAGCAGTAAAGGTGTTTTTTTCCAATATCCAGCTATGGCATAAGGAAGCACAGACAATGCCATATGATTTTGTTCCTGAGGAGGACATGACATTGCACCTTGCAGAACCTAATAATGATTATCATTATCAATAGAAACACTGTCACACAGGCATTTTGCAGTGTCCTCTCAGAGTTGGTGTGTAGGAAAGCACAGGTGGGTCACAGCTGCCTGGGACACAAGAGGGAAAATAGAAAACTGCAGGTGCATTGCTGCAGGGAAAGCAACTGCACAGGGACCTTTATCATCTGATGAACTGCTGAGCCTGGGAGCTGGAAAAGCCCCACCTTACTCTAAATTTCAGACTCCAGCAGAGAATTGCTGCAGCCCCACTGCAATCTCTTCCTGCCACTAAGTTCCTTCTAAGTGAAAATCCCACCTATTCCTGCTTTCTTTCCCTGTGATTCAGGCTACTAAAAATATTCGAGTATCACAAAAAAATGAAGCCATGGGCTATAACTGATTATGCAAACAGCTCCATAATCTGAATGCCATGTTCTGTCAGTTTTATATTCTGAATTGCTCCCTCATCAATTGATGATTCTGCTTGCCAGGGTTTTTTGCATCTGGTTACTAAAGAAAAAACTGTTTTGAGAGAGTGAAGACAAGAAGAGTGAAAACAAATGTGCTCCAGGTGAACTTACTTCAGTCTGAAGTCGTCGGCAGCCAACCTGGCATTGTCAATCTCCAGAATGACCCGGGAGTTGTCAATGGTAGCAGCAAGGATCTGGCAATTAAGAAAGAGAGAAAGGTTCCCGTGAATAACGGTGAAATATATGATCCACATTCCATGAGCAAAGCAGAGGGCTGTGATACTCTGTGCAACATGGATTAGAACCATAATAGGGAAATATATCTACAACATCTGATCTTATCTTTAGCCAGGAGAATTGTCTTTCCAGCCTTTGAGGCCTACCTGTCACATTCTTTACTATTTGATTACCGAATAAATATATTGATATATTGATATATTGATTTTGCTGACTTTTACTACAATCATTTTAATTTCAACAAACATCACATTGTCAGGATAAGATATTTGGTGTTTAAATTGAAAAGGGGCTACTCTTTTCTGCTAGAATGCTCTGGACCTCAGTGTATTTGGGATGAGGAATTCACTATTTCTTTTGTAATTATTCAGTCTTATTTTAAAGACATGGAACATGCAGTTCCATAATTCTCTTGCCCTCTTATAACTCCTCTACAGATGAATGTCATACCTTGTCTCGGAGATCTTCAATTATCTTGTAATAATTGCTGTAGTCACGGGCGGGGCTGGTGGGAGCTTGTTTCTGGTACCAGTCTCGGATTTTCACTTCTAAATCTGAATTGGCCTCTTCCAGGGCTCGTACCTTGTCCAGGTACGAAGCCAGCCGGTCGTTCAGGTTCTGCATGGTTATCTTCTCATTGCCAGAGAGAAGGCCATCGCCACCACCAAAGCCACCGCCCAGGTCAAAGCCTCCACCGAAGCCAGCGCCGCCTCCGAAGCCAGAGCCCCCTCCAAAGCCAGCACCCCCTCCAAAGCCACAGGCTGCCCCCCCTCCAAAGCCTCCTCCATAGCCCCCCCCGAAGCCATAGCCTCCTCCTGAGGAGGAGACGTACCTGGCCGAGGAGATGGAGACGCCCCGGCCGCCAGAGCCGCCGTGGATGCTCGGGGCCCGGTAGGTGCCTCCGGTGCGCACTGAGGACAGGCGAGAGCTGCTGCCCCCGGCACCCCCAAAGCCACCCCCGTAGGTGGAGGAAGAGCTCACGAAGGAAGTGGCCATGGCTGTAGCACGAGAAGGAGCAAAGGTCAGTTATGCAGCCTGGTAAGAGAAGAGAGCCTGTGCCTTCACTGCCTTGGTGCCTCTTTTATATCCTCATGGATGGGTGTTGGGAGACAAACCCCACTGCAGCCCTCCCTCCAAAAATTCCTCCTCCCTAGAGGTGAGGCCAACTATGATGACATTCCTGACAAGCAGTGCTGGCAGCACATCGCAGGGGCTTGGGGTTTCTTTTTTAATTAAACAAAAGACATGAATCAGATGATGTTTTTTCTTCAGGCTATAGTTCTGAAACTTGGAGTTTACTTCTCTGACATTTAAGAATGGAAAAACAAAGTGAGTTCAGCCCCACCCCTTGCCTATTTACAATGCTCACCATGGCTACGTTCAGAAAATCAACTTTTTCTAAAAATGAGGTTTAAGCAAAATTCTCCTTTTGTTGAAAAATGTACAATCATCTCTTCCTCTCACAATTATTCCTTCTTTCTGTCTGTATTTTTTCCCTTTAAAATTTTGGAATTGAATTTGAAATGTTCTTATTTTTGTTTTTTTCTTGGAACTAAAAATTTAGATTTTGGAGTCTGAATTTTTAGTACAAAAAGCATCTAATCATGGCATTGTGTGAGGAACAATCAGCATCCATTGGTGTGCAAGGGAGAGTGGGCACATTAAATTTATTAATGATTGTGAAATAGTCCAGAAGGGTAATACAAGGCTGTAATAACTCAGTTAAAAGAGGAAATGTGGGAGGATCCTGTTACTTTGGAAAATATAAAGAGAATGGGTTTAAGATAACACTATTCAGATAGCAATACATGTGTTTAATGCCAATGTGCACTATGAAAAGGAGTAATATTTAAAAATAAGGCTTGAGAAACACTCAGAGGAGTCACCTTAATCCTTCATTTAAAGCAGGAGTCTGAAACAGAAATAGATTACAGAGCTAATAAATTGCCAGTGAAATTCAGAAGTTCAGTCCTCCAGCCCTGCTCGCACTGCACAGCCATGGGGAGCAGCTGTGGGAGGTGTGTGAGGCAGCATGAGCTGCCTGTGTGCCCTGCTGGGGATGGGCTGTGTGGGGAGTGTTTGCAGAGCTCCCTGTTCTCTGCACAACACAGGGACTTCAAATAAAGCTTAAAGAAGAAAACTGATACGTTTGCTAAAAGCATCATAAGGAGAGCATTGTTTTTAGCACAGTCTTTGACAGTACAGAAACTGAGCTTAGAATTCAGGACGGGGATTTCGGATAACCCAAGGCTGCCAGGAGTTGTTGGAATAAACCAAGAGGGTATCTGACATTTCCAGTTGAGATGTTAATGCAGGCACAGGGAATGTGCAGCCTTTTCACATGGAGATGTGCACTTGGGAGGGAAGAAATGGCAGAGTCCAGCTGTGCTGTGCCCTTACAGGCTGGCTCTGGGCACGGCCACTCACTCCAGGCTGAGCAGAGCCCATGGGTGGGTGTTCACCGCCCTGGAAACATGTTTCGAACTGAACCTGGCCCTTTGCCACAGCCCTTCAGTTTTGCTGCTGGGCAGATTAATGGTCTGTGTACCTTGCCAGATCCCTGTGTCTCCAAGGGCTGGTGGTTGAGACAACAAGTTCAGACAAGCCCTCCTGAAGATAAAAAATTGTCTTAAAGACCCTTGTAATGTCAGTGCCCTGAGGTGTGTGCACTGCCAGGGGCTGTTCAACCGAGAGAGCTCACAATAAGCAAATCAAGTTCCGTTAAAAAAAACCTAAGAAGCCAACAAACTAGCAAAAGCACTTCTAGAAAACACCACAAAATGTAGTAGGAAACTTTGGGGAATTTTCATTCAGTCTTCTTTCACTCAGGCTTGATAACTCCTTTGGAAGGTCATTGGTGAAAGACACTTTGCTGCTTTCTAACATGCCCCAAGCATCACAGTGGATCAGTGTCAGGTGAATGCTTAAAAAACCTGTTGGAGATAAAAGCTGTTTTGTTCTGTCGAATATTTACCATTGAGAAATAAAATAAATCAAGCAGCCAATATAGACCATGCCCCATAATATAACTGAGGCAATGATTTCTGCAGCATTTTCTCATTACAGGCTGTATGAGGAAATAGAAGCCAATCACCTGCTGAAGTAAAAAAAAAAAAGCTCTTTCAAGTTTATGCCTTTATTCTGGTCTCACTACCTTTGCTCAGAGATTCCTTTTCCAATGTCTTGACATACAGACTCGTCCTTTGCATGGTCTCAGCATTGTACCTGGGGTACCTCAACTCTTTGGTTTGTCATCTTCCACAGAGCTCTCCTGGAAGACATTCCCTGACATGTCTGTGCTGCACAAACTCTTTTGTTACCTCTGCTGTGGGATTAACGGAGCTGACACACTCCAGCCCCTCCTCTCGGGACAGCAAGTTCCAGTCAAGCAGCAGCTTGTTTGTCATCTCAGTGATCACTCTATGACTGATAAAACCATCACTCAGAGAAGACATGACATACCTTTAGAAAACACTATTTTTTTTCTGAACCAGACTCTAAAATGATAAATCTGAGTGATTTATATTAAACATATCACCAGAAATCCTTCATTGCCCTGCAGATAGAGGACAAATAAAATTATAAAATAAAATAATAAAATAAAATTAAAACTAAGGTATAAAAACAAGAATTCAGGATTCTTATAGCTTGCACTCTTGCAGCATGAGAATTTCTTGTCAGACTTGCACATCTGCAGCTGGATAATACCAGAAATCTGCACCAGTGGCCTCCCACCCTGACTGGTTTTGTCACATGAACTTTCTCTCAGGGAATGGGATTTGGAGCTGTTTGTTCTTTCACCTAGGGAGGTTTCCAGTTCTTGGTGTTGTAGGGAATAAGTTTGGTACAAAGCATGTGTAATGTGTCTGCACTCAGCAACTGCCTGTACTGAATGCCTGAGAGCTTCTTCCCCTGGCTCTTCCAGAAATGAACCCCACAGAAATGGGTGAGCTCCTGAAGGATCCCCTGCATGCCCTGTGCCTCTCAGGCCACTGTTCCCTTTCATTATGCCCATCTTTCTCCTTGATCTCTCCATCTTGTTCCTTTCTCCATGTGTTACTTTTTTTGACTGTTCTGCTCTGCTATCACAGTTTTTCCCTGTCTAAGTGAAGCCATTGCTTAATGCCACCATGCTTCATTCCAGAGGCTGAGCTGGGACAGAGCTGGCTGTCAGTGTCTGCAGTGACAGCTGATGTTGTCACCTGAGTCCCTCCTGAGCCAAACCCAAGCACCAGCACCTTTGGATTGAAGAGGATTGCCCCACCTTGAGAGAGGAGGTCCAGAGCCTTGGGGAGCTCCGAGCCATGCAAACACTCCATTAATCTGTTGTGAACATCTAGCTGTGAACAAGGGATCACGGACATTCCCCAGGGCCAAGGAGAGAAGTGCTGAAGGATTTGATGATGTCTCCCTAAAACACAGGCTGCAAACTCATCCACTCTGGGGGAGAGCAGTGCTGGGATACTTTCAGTTTGGGCATGTCCCTGTTTTCATTCCCCCCAGCTGTGGAGCAAACTGTGCCTCTGGTAACAGCAGGAGCTGGGAAGGTGCTGGTTGGGCTGGGGCCATGGTTTGCTTTTAGCACAAGCCCTGGAAAGTTTCCTTGGCTGTCAGTTTGGATAGGGATGGTAAGAAATAAAATCACTGATTTCTGGGTGTTGGAACTGAAAGCTAGGAATATATCCTTTCAGTGGCATGAGAGGTAAGGGGGCTGAAATTGGTGCTGAAGATTTGTAAGCTCTGAGTGAACAGGGAATGGAAGTGAAGAATACTCCCAGCTGCCACTCACCCCAGCATGCTCCCGTAGGAGTTATCTACGAGCCAGTTTAACAGCTTTGTATTTTACCCTATAAACATCTCCCAGCTCCTGCTGCTCTCCAGAACTACTTCCAACCCACTGACCCTGCTCTGCAGAGAGCACAGCATCACAGTGAGAAACCCAGGTCACTCTCGTGCTCCCCTGCTGAGGTGCTGGGGATGCTGCTGCCTCTGTATTCCAAGCTCTGGCCAGCAAGAGGAGCCAGAAAGAATCAGGATGGAGCCCAAGCTCCCCACATTGTGAGCTCTCTTAGTGAGGCTGGCTAATTCCTGCCTGAGTAAAGCCAAACTTCAGTGAAATATCACAGTAACTCCAAAGAAGCGAAGACTGCAAGAATATCATCTTTATTTGGATAGATGCAGCAATTCAGTACATGCAAAACCTAGAAATAATTGCAAAGCTAACCCAATTTGCATCTTAATCATCACTAAGTGAATGAATCTGCCTAAACTTTGTGTGGCCAAGAACCTTCTGTGCTTTAACGGTCATTTCCAGCAGTTCAGAGTGATTTCTGTCTCAATCCACGTGTTGTCTGCTTTTTCTCAGTTTGCAGATGACCTTTGGAGGACCTTCAGTGCTGTTTCCCATCTCCGAGCTTGTCTCTTTTTTCTGCAGTAACATGGAGAGAAAGAACAGCAATTATTTACACCCAGCTCACACAGCCCACTCTGTGATGGGTGCAGAGCTTGGCTTGGGCCTCATCTCTCCTTCCCTTCTCTCAGAACTCTTCCTCTCCATCACCTGGATTTGACTCATCCCTTTTATGACACTGCTGACCTCTAACAGCTCAAGGCAGGTTTTACTGGCATGTTCCTGCAATTCCCCCGAGCTGGCCAAGCTTCAATTCCTGTGTCTTTTCATCTGGGGAAATTATTAAGTGTTTTGTGTTTTACTTAGCCTTTACTGTAGCAGTGTGAGATGTTTTTCTGATGTCTGACATCTTTTAATGGCTGAAATTTGTTCCATTCTAACCAGAAACATCATTTGTTACTTTTTTTTTTTTCCTGTGACAAATCATGCAGACCCCAATCACTAGAACAGACACAACTGCCAGAGTTATGTGTATTTCATTTTAGAAAAGAAAACTTCTCCTGAAAGAGAAAGGATTCTTACCAGCAGTTCCCGAAAGGGAGCCAAACATCCTGTGGAACAAAGAGAACAGTTGAAAGGAAAGTTAATACATCAAGTGCTGCATGAGATGAGGATGGATGAAAGAAAATTGTCTATCAATCAGCTACACTGCGTGTGCAGTCAGGGAAGAAATGCCCATCTCCCTGTGCTCCTTCTCAGCAAAGGAGAGGGAGTTGTTTTAGGAAATACATTTTTAAAAAACTGCACTGGGAAAAGACATTATGGAGAAGAAGGAATAGAGGAAATCAAAACCTTTCAACCCCTTCCTCATTTTTTTCCTCCTTGAGGCTGTGTGAGATGTGATCGAGCTGCGCTCCCATGTGGGAGTCACTCAGTGACTGCCTTCACTTCTCTTCCCAGTATTTCCTCCCACACTGATTCCTGTCAGGTAAAAGTTCTCTACCTGGTAACAGGGAGTTTATGGGAATTCGGTATTAATTTTTATATTCTGTAAAGCATTATTAACTGCACTTTTCCTGACTGTGATGCAGCTGATCACTTCAACTGTTAGTTGCAATTAATATATCGTGCTGCTTGTCAGTTCCCCTTCCTGCTCAGAAACTCTTTGAGATCTCACTTCATATAAATGGCAACTATAACATTTCTAGTTCCACCATGCTCCAGAAAAATTAGTTTGTTAAAAATTGTAGAACCCCAGGAGTATTTAATTGTGTTTACCACGCTACTGTGGCAAATGAGCACCATGGCATGGTCAGACTCATGAAGCTGAACAAAAGGTTCTTACTGGGACTCCTGCCCTTCCAGGAGCTGTCGGTATGTAGAGATCTCTTGCTCTAGCCTAGTCTTGATATCCATGAGGATCTTGTACTCGGTGTTCTGGCGCTCCATGTCAGCTCGGAGCTCAGCCAGCTGTGCCTCGATGCTGCCAACCAGCCCCTGGATCTGTGCCAGCTGTGCCCCATAACGTGCTTCCGTGTCGGCCAAGGTGCCTTCCAGCGCCGCTTTCTGTCAGGGGAAAGCACAGACAGGAGAGGTTGCTGCCAGTGCAGGGCTCTGTGTAGGGAGGGAAATACAGGCCCTTTGCAGTGGGGGTGGTCAGGCAGTACAAATTCTGACATACCATGCTGAGCTGGGACTGCAGCTCGATCTCCAGCCCTTGCAGGGTGCGTCTCAGGTCGGTGACCTCGGACTTGCTGCTCTGCAGTTGTTCGGTGTTAACAGCAACCTCACGGTTCAGCTCCTCGGTCTGAGACAGGGAAAACACTATGTGAGAAATATGCAGGATATAAGGCTGTCACAGCATTTTTCAGTGTGGTTTAATAGTTGTTTCTTTCATGGAATTTTTTTGGTTAGTGTGTTTGTACAGTATTTGTACAGTGTTTGGACAATACAGAGGGGTTTTACCTTGCTGTGGAACCAGGCCTCAGCATCCTTCCTGTTCTTCTCAGCCATGTGTTCATACTGGTCTCTCATATCTGCCAGGATCTTAGACAGGTCAATACCTGGAGCAGAGTCCAGTTCAACGCTGACTTGACCGGCTACTTGCCCTCTCAAGGCACTCAGCTCCTGTGGGGAATGACAAAGAAGACAAAAGAGGGTACAATTGTAAACTGAAAACATTATGAACCTTCTGTTCTTCCTTCAAGGGCTAAGGCTGACTGACTCCCCTGAGATATTGGCAGGAGGGATCTCAGTCTACACAGAAATCTTTTCCTCACTGTTGGAGACCCCAGGGCGATCCTGAGGGACTCCACATCTCCACTGTATCTCTAGTGCCACTTTCAAACATGTTTCTTGGGGTTTACCTCCTCATGGTTTTTCTTTAAGTAGGCCAATTCCTCCTTTAATCCTTCGATCTGCAGCTCCAGGTCAGCTCTGGACAAGGTCAGCTCATCCAGGACACGGCGCAGGCCATTGATGTCAGCCTCCACACTCATGCGAAGACCTTGCTCAGTTTCAAACCTTACAAAAGCAAAATGAACCCATTCAGGTGCACTGATTAACCAGCCCACAAGAAACATAGTATGAATGTATCTGGGTTTGTAGGATTTATGGTGTAGCAAATGTTATCAAGTATTAAACCTTTCTCTACATATTTCACATTATGCAAAATTTCCAGTGGTGCAGATGGTGCTCTTGAAAAGACATGAAGAGTTGAACTGCGTGCACATCGAACCAATGTTCATACAGGAGTTTTAGGGGCATTCCATTCCTGTTTCACTGCCCTTTGTCTCAAAAAGGAGTTTTGCCTACTCATGAGATCTTTTCCCTCTCAGAAATTACTCACTTGGTTTTGAAGTCATCTGCAGCCAGCCTGGCATTGTCAATCTGCAGCACAATCCTGGCGTTATCGATCGTGGCATCAAGGATCTGCAAACAATGAGAGCTCATTACTGAGGCTGAAACAATTGTTATCAGCTTCCCTGCTCTGCAGATAAGAGTGAAGAGTCTATTTCGTCTTTAGCTACAGCAAATAGAGATGTGGGGAAGGATCAATGATCTATAGCAAACACCTCACACAGATTTATTACGTACTTCTGCCAGGATTGTGTTTTGGGCATATCCTTGTGTCTGGTGTATGAAATGGCTTTAGGTAGAAGTTCCACGGTGAGACAGAGACAAAACTACCTGCTGGCTTAGAGGGAGAGGACTTTGAGAAACCATCTTTGATCATATTTTTATTTCCTAGAATACCCAGGATCATGTTTATTGATCCTTTTAATGCATCATGAATGCCTCTGAAGGAAATTTTATTTATAAGGAATCTCTGTTCAGTTTTACCTGGAAAGCATGTCTTCTATGCCTGCCACTTCTAAAACTCGAAAGGTCCTCCACAAAACCAGCTGGAACATTTTCCCTCCCCTAACTAAAGGGAGTGAAAGAAAGGAGGGAAAAATATTAAAAGGAGAAGGTCCCATTGCCAGTTCTGGTGTCAGAAGAGCTCAGATTTTAAATCAGGAGCAAATGTGGATGGGTTGCAGCAAGGAGAGGCAACCTGCGTGGGAGCGGTCGTGAACTCCAGGCTGAACTCGGAAAACTAAACCTCAAGTTTTCTTTCATTTATTTACATAGTTAATCAGCTACTCCCTGTGTTATGCAGGGTGTGTATCATCTTAGCAATCTGTTATCAGGTACCCATGGGTTCTTGGGGCAAATCCTGCATTTATATATGGGATTGATTACTTCATGTCTGCTGTTTCCTTTTTTCCTATGCCAAATGTTTTAGTTCACTCGATTCCAAGGCTAAGTATGGGAAATGTAAAAAAGAAACTATTCTTAACCCATGCTAAGTATGGGAAATGTAAAAAAGAAACTATTCTTAACCCATTTTCATTGTTAAAGCAGTGTGTCTGGGCCTCTGAGGGTTTTCAATCTCTATGGCAGGTGAGAGGTTGCAGAGACAGGCAGGTTGCTGTCACTGCTTGGCTCTCAAATATCAGTTTATATATGGTCATATATATATTAACTGGTTGTATGTGTGTACATGACCAGCATGTGTATGCATGTGTACATGTGTAACAAATGCTTTGTTAAAAGCAAACATTATCAGAGTTCAGTACTCAGGCATCCCCCACTGACTGGTTTGTACATTCTCTTGGCTAGCATTTTAAAAAGTAGCTAATTCAACATTGACATTGACTTTTTGCCCCCTGCCCATTCCTTGCATGTACATCTCATCTCCCTCTCCTTCTCATGACCTGCAGTGCTTTCTAGGGGCTCTCTAAGGAACTTTTTGGGTTTACATACTTCCTTTGTGAGTGGAAATCTAAGACGATTTTTGATAAATATTAACACCTACCTTGTCTCGAAGGTCCTCAATTGTCTTGAAATAAGGACTGTAGTCCCGAGCTGGGCTTGGTCCTTGTTTCTGGTACCAGTCTCGGATTTTGGTTTCCAGGTCAGAGTTTGCCTCTTCCAGCGCACGCACTTTCTCCAGGTAGGAGGCCAGGCGATCGTTCAGGCTTTGCATGGTTGCCTTTTCGTTCCCTGAGAGAAGGCCATCGCCTCCCAGGCCACCCCCATAGCTAAAGCTGCTGCTGAAGCTGCCTCCACCATAGCCCCCCCCCAGGCCGCTTCCCAGGCCAGAGGAGACAAACCTGGCAGAGGACACGGACACACCTCTGCCGCCAGATCCTCCGTGGATGCTGGGGGCCCTGAAGCTGCCACCGAACCGGAGGCCGGGCCCCCCCGCCACGGAGGAGCTGGTTTGCCTGAAGCTGTAACTGGCCATGGGGAGGAAGAGCAAGGACCCAACCTAAGCTGCACCTCAGCGGCTCCAGATCCCGAGGCAGGAGAGTGCCCCGCTCCCCCACCTCACCGCTTTTATGCCGGTGACAATGGGAGTTGTCTCCAGAATGTGTTATCTGAGACCCAAGGAATTTATCAGCCCTAAGTCTTCTGCCAACACGGCCGTTCCCCTTATTGGTCAGTGGCGGTGGGGTGGGCTGTTTCTCTCCCCACTGCCTCCACACACGCGGGACGTAATCCCCTCCCCCGGGCCGCTGCCGCTCGAAGCAGAAGGTGGGATTTGGAGGAGGCGTCTCCCTACGGAGGGGAGAGTTCCGAAACCTGGTTAGAGTTTACCTACTTGGGAACAAAGGGGCTGGCAGCGCACCCGCTGCGGCCAACAACGCGGCCAGAGCGGAGTCACAAAGCCTTGTTTTAACAGAGTGATTCACCCTGATAACAGAGCTTGGAAGGAGCCCAAATGGTGAACAAAGTGTGTGGACCTTCACAAAATACGTTCCCACCCCTCTGTTTCCCTCATTCCCTCTGAGAAAATTCCTTCTTTCAGAAATGAAGTTTTCACTTTTTGTGTCTTTGCTCTTGGTTTCGTTTGGGCTAATAGAGAACGTGCTGTGTCTAAGAGTTTGGTTTTCTACAGACACAAGAATCCTTCTGAAGCAGCTGTGGCTACATCTGTAGCAGAGAGGAGCAGTGACATCCCTGAGTACCTGGGGAGTGAGGAGAAACAAGTGTCTGATTACACACTGAGTCCTTTGATTGTTACTGAAAGAGAGAAGCAAAGAAAAGAAACAGAATCACTTAGTTTTCTGGTTTTTGAGAGTAATGAAAATGTTATTTCTAAAATTTTCAAGTCCTCTGTTATCCAAGGTGGATTTTCAAAAGCTTTTGTTACTGTGCACTCCTCCCTGAGCATTCCTAATACACAAGGGGATACTCAGAGCTTTTCTTCCATTCTATTTCTTTCTCATTCCCTCCAAACCTCTGCAACTCCCCAGAAGTGTTTTGGAAAAAGTGGAATTTCTGGCCTGGAAGCACTTGCAGCTCTTGGGAGCAGCCAGGCCTTTCTATACCCATGAAAAATGCTCCAGGTGTTTCAGACCACTCAATAGAACTGCACTCCTTATGTACAGAGGTGTCAAACTGCAGGGCAAATTCAGGGAGGGAAAGAGCAAACAGCACATGGGAGGCCAGCCAAGGCACCTGTATCACCAGGTAATGAGGAGGCTGTGTCAGAAGGAGGAATTCTGCAGTGACTCAGGTGCGGAATACATCACTGGGTACACACAGGATATGTACCACACTTCAGCTCTGGGACACCACAGCAGAGCTCTTTCCTCTCTGTACAGACTGCTGCCTTCTGCAACTCCATCCTGCACTGCAGCACTGGGCAGCCTTTCCTCACAGGGACACTCCTGCTGCCCAAGACACACCAACGCTCCTTCCTTCCTGAGACCTGAATGTCCTGTTCAGCCCTGGCTGGGACAAACCTGCCCAGCCAGTACCTGCTCCAAGGGCTGTGAACAGGTGAAACAGAGGTGTCAGGAGGTTACTGAGAGAAAACAACTGGAGAACAGTTACATTTTTGTTAAATATTGAAGTCCATAGTTAGAGCGTAAAGAGCATCAGTCCATGTGCTTTTCTCCACTGAACAGAAAATCAAGACTGAAAGGAGAATAAATACCAGTGTGGTCTTTTTGAGATCTATCTCCTGCTGCAAGGAGAGAAGAACATCTGTCCTTCCAGGTACTCCTTCAGCATTCCCTCCACTCCCATATCAGGACCTCAACGCAGTGTATTTTTGGATTTTGCAAAATAAAATGCACGTCTGTGATGCTGCATAATATTTTATGATTCAGCTTGTGAAAATTGGGATCTGGAAGGCTTCTGCATTCCCTCTGCCACCTCTTGAGTAAAAGCAGCAATCACCATATATTGCACTGTCAGAATATTGATCAGGTACTGCAGGCAGGTTGGGTTTGCATGCACTTACAGGGAAGAATCTCCCAAAGAATGAACTGCAATTCTTAGTGGCAGTCTGGAAGTACAGCTGGAAGTGTCAGGAGCAGAAAGGCTTGGGACATGCTGTCAAATGGATTAATCTCATTTATAACACCAAATACATCATAAGCCTCTAGTACCAAACCAATCCCTCACACAACATTTTTGCTAAAACTTAATTCTAAGTCTTTGAACTTTCCATCTGTGTTTTAGCTCAATGGCTGCATGTGTTTGTTTTTGTAGGGACTCCCTTAAGGTGAGAATATGTACTTAAATGCTTGGAAAAGCCTTTAGTATGGCAAGTTGAAGAAGGTGCTGTTAGCTTTCTGCATTGCTCTCTTTTTCTCCCAGTACAATAAACCTAATTTATGGTAGGGTCAGCTTTTCCCCAAAAAGGAATGGTCAGCACAGGGAATTTCCTTTATCTGCACCTTATCAGAGGGGAAGGGAGACACATTTTTTCGAGCAAAGTCATCCAGTCACGCCCAAGCTCCTGGCTGAGACATGGTTCTGCTTTACCTTTATCTTCTCTGCCTTGCCAGCCACTGCTGCTTTATAAAATCATTCATATTGTTTCAGGGTAGTTTTATTAATTGTCCTGTAAACCTGTTTTTTTCTTGCCCTTGTGGACACTGGGATATCCTTCTCTATTTTCACATCCTGCTGAATTTCCAGGGATAGCTAATGCAATTGCACTTAAATTAACTCGCTGAACATTTTAACCAACTTTGTTGGCGCCTGCAGTCCCATGGATGCATCTGCGGATGAATGAGCAAAGCCAATTTATTATTCTGGATTTACCTTTTAAATTCTTAACTGTTTGTTCCTTCTGTTAATTCTTCCTTTCTGCCTTTGCTTCCGTCAGTGAAAATGTGCTGCTTTTCCACATGCACATTTTTAGTCTCCATCTCTTCTCTCGCTCATCTGAACTTTGCCACCCTCTCAATTGATCATGTCACAGGCCCTCTTACGATCACAGTTTGGGATATTTTTCTTCCCTTTTGAAGATCAGAGGCATGAACCATTTGCAGCTCTTTAATTCCAGCACAAAATTTTCAATTTTTTTCTTTTAAACTTCCCTGTGGGAAGAACCAGTGACAACAAGCTCTGATCTGCAGCTGGTAGCAAGGTAACTGTCATTAAGGTTTGCCCAGGATACAATTCTCAGCTGTCTGGCTTTTACAGCCCATCATAAATCTTTTTTTTTTTTTTTAATCCTCACAAACCTGGCATTGCCATATATTCTCTGAATGTGCCAAGAGATTGTGAGACAAAAATGTTGCTTTGCTAAAGAGGCGGGTCCCAGCACATACACACACAGCTGTGAGCGGCTGGAGAAGAGGGTAGGGAAAAGCAGAGCAACACTGGGAATTTGCTCAAAATGACTCTTTTTGCAAAGTAAGACGGATTGTGATGAAAGGAATGCATCATTTCTGCACTGATAGAGGTGAGAAATAAGGTTGTGTAAGGGTTCTGTGTTAACAGAAATGGTGAGAGTAAGACACAGGACAAGACATTGCTCTGGTTTGTTCACGGCAGGACAGAAACGATGGATCAATGATTTGAGCTGAACTGGAAAGATTCCTGCCCAGGCTGCTGCAGTGCTATTGGGGCACAGAATTTAATTTCTTAATGATTGCCATTTATCAAACACTTGAATAGATTGGTATGAGGAAAATACATAAAAGATCCTCCTGAAGAGCTCAAGCACTTCAGTAACTGTGAGCAGTGTAAATACTTTGCAAATCCTTGAAACTGGCTGTGGTGTGGAAATGTCTCATTATTGTCCCTGTTTCCCTAGAAACATAACTAGCCTTAAACTCCTCACTCCTCTATCATTCCAGAACTCTTATGATAAGGCAAATCAGGGAATAAAGTACCTGAGACAGGAAAATAAACCAGATTTTCTTATCGTGTGATTAAAGATTGTGTGGGAAGGAAGGCTCAGTTGGGCACCAAACCCTAGGGAGTGCAAGTCAACTCATTGGATGTACTTTCACACTTCCTTTAACCTGTTATCTGGCTGCTAAATCTCAGCAAGGTATGATTGGGCTGGAAACTATTATTTGAGAGTCAAACATCCAACTGACAGGATATGTTCCAAAAGTCAGGTTTCTGCAGGCAGCAGCAAAGGCAGCACAGGGGCCTCTGCCAAACCCCAAGGGACTGAACCTGTCCCGGGCGAGCAGTGGCTGTTGGACACTTGCCATGGCCTCTGCACGCTGCTGGGATTCACGCTGAGGGAGGAGGCCTGGGGCTATCCACAGGGATCTTCCCATATGCCACATGGAAAATTCCTACTCAAAAATAAATCCTAGACTTGGGAGAGACACAGAGTAGATGGGGCTCATAGCACAGAGCTGAGCTGTTTTATTCTGTTCCTGTCTGTAAAACATTTGTATGTCTGTTATTTGTATCTATGTGCTCATATATTTACATGCACATATTTGTATATATAGACTTATAGGTTATTATTTATAGACTTATAGATTATTATTTCTCTTTCTAATTTTATAAAAGTATATTGTGATCTTAGGGGTAAGCCACAGCTTCCAGTAAGGGCAAAGATTTTACTGTGCAAGCCTTAAACACAGGTTCTGGATCTAATTAGAAAACAAAGAGCTCTCTTTGTACCCTCCTGGTGGATATTTGGATTTGGGCTTTCCTGATCCTGGTGGCAATTTCATACTCCGTTTTTCTTGACAGGAATTTTCACAATCTGCAGGTCTCTTGTTGGGCTCAGTGAGAAAATCCAACTGTTTCTCTGTGAGGGCAAACCCTGTAGCCTCTTGTTTGTGGAGCTGCTGCCAGGGAGGTGTTTTCAACACTTGGTTCTCATGGCAACTCTCAGCCCATGGAAACCCCTTTGGAGTCCTGGTTCTGGCTGCCCTGGCTGGCCACACAACTTTTAAGGGAACAAAAGAGGATTTCTCATTACTCTAACAGTTTGTGCCACTTTTGAAAGGAGTGTTTTCCTCATGTTTGTGAGTACCAGGTAAGTCCCTTCCTGGGCAGTCCTGGCTGTTACCTTAAGACCCATGGTTTTCCACCAGACTCTGACACCCATATTCAGATTTAAATCTTCTTTTTATTAAAAACAAAGGTCAGTGCCCACTGTCTGTATTTTGGGGAGCCCAGTGCCAGCAAAGCAAGTGATTGAAGTGTTTGCTGAATGCCTTTTCACGCTTTCCTGGTGGATTCAGCTTTAATAACTGATACAATCTGGTGACATGATTTTCAACAGCATTTTCGACAGAAAGGAGTTATTGGCATTTGTTTAAAATCTTTGCGTGTGTGTGAGCGCTGTGAACTTTTGGGTACGGCTGAGATTTTTGATAGTCTGACATCAGGTTGTGGGAAAGAACTGAACTAAGATTGGGAATGTTGTCAGAAAATGTTGATTACTGAGGCTGTGGGTTCCTTTGATCCCAGCCCTGCGCGGGTTGCCAGGGCTGGGAGCACAGGTGTGTGCCAGGGAATGGTGTTCCCTGGAGCCAGGCTTGGCGGAGCCGCGGGAGCGTGGGCTCCCAAACTGAGCTATTAGGAGTAATTGCAGCGTGCAGAAACCTCTCTTTAGGCGGTACTAAAACAGCTCTGAGAGTCAGCTGCAGTGCTCCTGAGACTACGTGTTCACTGTCACTTGTCCTTTATCGTGGAATCATGGAATGCTTTGGGTGGGAAGGGACATTAAAGCTCATCCAGTTCCACCCTCTGCCACAGGCAGGGACACCTTCCACTAGAACAGGTTGATCCAACCCCCTCCAGCCAGGCCATGAGCATTTCTGGGGATACAGCAGCCACAATGTGGAAATACTTAAAGAAATTCTAAGGTTTGTTGGGATTAGCACTCCCAAGTGTTATATATGATGTGAAACCCAGGAGAAATTGTTTCAGAGAGAAAGGATTTTCCTGCATGAATTCTCATACTTTACTTGGCTTCTGCTCTTTTTCATGGTTATGGTGGGCTGGTAAATCTCAGAAATATCACAGGAGAAGCTTCCTTTCCTCTTGCTTTTTGTTACAGGCACAGTGAGTCAGAGTTTCTTTTCTCATTCCTTGAGTCAGTGGTGGGCCGAGAGGGAAATCTGTTTTGTCACCTCCCTGGTTCCATTTCCTTGTAGCCAGGAGTGCCAGAGCCTGGCAGGACTGTGCACAAGGCACCAGGAGTAGTGGTAGTCTGCCATACCTGTCCATACCCAACTGCTGCCTTCGCAAATGGGAGCATTTGCTGTGGGTCTCAATCCTGCAGGTATGTCACCGTCCTGATCCAGAGTGCAGAGAGAACTCAGTCCCTCAGAGAACTCAGTCCACTGAACTCTGTCTCTTGTCTTGAACTTCTCTCCATACAGCCATTTCCCCCTCTCATCTTCATCAAACCTCCTGAAAATGCTGTATTATCCAGCTGGAGATGATTTATTTCCAGAACTGAGCCAGAACCGAGCCAGAACCCGCGGGATTTGGGGCCTTGGGAAGCGGGAGCAGCACAGAGCGCCCCCTGCAGGCCCGGCTGTTAAGCACAGCCATCGAATCCAGGGCATGAAATCTTAATAAAAACGTAACGATTTTTGTGTTACTGAAGCCGTTCTTTCCTTGTACGAACCGTGTCCCAGGCCTGAGGCTTTAATTTAATTTTGAGAATGTTTTGAGCAGTTTGTGTCACAATTCCTACTTGGTATTTCCTGGTTTGCCATCAGAGGATGCCAGGGAGCTGACCCAAGTGGATGGACACACTGTCTCTCACCCACAGATAAATCCTGTCCCTCGCTCGGAGCTGTGGGACACGCCACTGGAGCAGGATGAGGCTCAACCACAGCATTCCCCCATGCTGGCAAACGTGTCCCACTTTAAAGAGAGCACAAGGGAAGGAGATCCGAAAATGTTCACAACAAAGACCACAAATGTCTCCTTTCTGGGATTACAGACATTCTTCCTAGTTAAACTGTGCCTAAAGAAGGTATTTGGTCCTAAAGTCCATTAAAACAGGCTAGTACTGAGGGGGTTTGGGATAATCAGTATTGGTTGATAAGAAGAGTAAAAGGGAGAGTAGGGCAGAATAGTCTCTGTTATTTGCACAGAGCAGAAGAGTCCTGTTGTGACTCCAACGAGAAGCAGTTCTGTTTCGACTTTACAAATCTTTGTTTCCCAGGGAAATGGTTTCTCTGAGTCATCTCTTTCCTGCTGTGCTGAGAATTCAGCTTGGATTGTAACATGGAACTCTGATGTCTTTTAAATACCATGTTATCCAAAACTATGATGTTTTACCTGTCCCGACTCTCTTTACAAACCAAAGTGTAAGTGTAAAGCTGTGTCATAGAATTAGAAATGTCGGTGATTTTAGGAGGTGTTCAGGGAACAATGAAGCCTGTGAGACCCACCCAGCGTATGGGACAGGGCGGCAGTGGAGTCACTCCCCTGCTATGTGGCTGACCCTGTTCAGCAGCTTCCTCAGCCCTGCAAACCAAACACTGAAATACAGATTTGTAAGTTTGAAATGGCTGAGGTATTTCATGCGTTTTCTTCCCTTGTTGAGCCCAAATAAAGTGATAGTGGTACATGAAGTGGGGCAGGTTTAGTAACCAAGCTTGAACCAGGCCTGCACCATGCCATTCTCCACCCAGAGCTCCGACAGCTTGGAGCTGGGAATTACCTTATGGAATAAGGAAACACACTCCTCCATTTGGAACTATCAGATAAAAGACCTGAGCTCAGATTTTCCAACATGGCAGGAGAAATAATCCCAATGACTGAATGTTGGGTTAGTAGAACTTCCATACTCCTCACTCACTTCCTCATGTAAGCCTTTGCTTTAATTGAACAAGATTAGACAGAGCTCTCATCCAGAAGCTGGGAAAGGGCTGCCTGAATAGCATTGATTTCTCATTCAGTGACTCAAAGGAAAGTGGGTTTGATTTGACAAAATTTTCATGAAATTTTGAGGTTAGTTAATCCTGATTTTTCACTTCAGCTGCTGAATTGCCAAATCAACTACTTGCACATCCCTTGCAACACATGCTATGAGAAAGGGCTTCTCCCACCCCTTTCTCTTCCCCATAGGTGTCACCCTTGAGTTTAATGTGGATGCATTTACTCATCTCCAGGATTTTATCCAGTCATATCTGAATCATAAGATTTAGGATTCACATATTACTTTGGAGCCATATTACATAATTCACACAACCTTAATTTCTTTGTGTATCTCACTTTTTACACCTAAATGTGAATACGATATTAATATACCAAACAGACTGCTGGACACAGAGTTGTCTTTGCATTGCAGAAAGGTAAAGCTTTATTTCAGGCATTGTTTTGCAGTAGAGTACCAAGTGCACTGCAGAGATCTGCACATAAGCACAGTGATTGCAGTGATGGACAGCATGAAAAAAGAGAAGTAGATAACTTTAGGAAAAGCCTAGTAATTATGAACTTTGACTTCACGAATAGCATTTGGAGAGCAATCTGTGCGTGGGGTATGTCACAGTGTGTGTGGGCTGTGCATTACCACGCTGTGGGCCAGGCTGCTCCCACGGCACTGACCGGATCAGGGATGCCCAACGTGTCGGTGGTACCTTAACACACTCTTGATTGCCCTGTGGAAAGAAAGAAGGAACCATTGCTCCGATAAGGAAACCAAGAGTCTCTTTGCAGCACTGACATTTCAGACTCATCTACTATTTAAATACCCACTTGTTAGCAAAATCATGGGAAAAGAACTTAACCTGTCTTTGGGACTGGAGCCAAACTACTTAGAAATGAAGAGCTTTGATTGTGAATGGTTTAATCCTTGCTGCAATTGCAGATGTGGAAGCCATAGCACAAGGTTGGTATGAACAGGAAAAGGGATTAAACACAAAATATGAAAGCCATAAGTTTGAATCCTCTTTGGAAGATGTTTCTTACCTCCCTTCTCACTAGATTGACCATGACAGTAGGAACTAGAAGAATAACAGTGGGAGGATGTTCCTCCTCCTTGGAGAGCTCCTTGAGATGATCTGTGAAAGGAGAGGAGTTTTAATGAAGGGAACAATAAATACATACTGACATCATGTGCAGTGCATGTAACAGGTCAGGTTTTCCTGGATATTTCAAATATATTTTTATATATTTTTTTCATTTCATTCCCTTCAGCTGTATTTTCTAGAAAATTGTAAAAGCAGAGACAGCAAGAGACTGTTGCAGTATAACTCTTGTACTCTCACAGTCCAGCTGTGCTGGTTCCTCTGCTGACAGAAGGAACTTCATTACCGTTTGGTTTGGCACGGTGATCCCTCTCATGGAGCTCACTCAGCACAAACAGGTCAAGAGGAACTGATTAACTCAAAACCTGTCAGTAACAATGTCCTCTGTGTTTCCCTTGGTGTTTGATGTGCTTATGAAGTTTCTGATAGACAGATTTCAATGGAGATGACGTGAAAAAAAGCTGCGGAATTTAGATTTCAACTACAGACAAGTAAAATATTCTCTGTCTCCCATGAATGCAAAGAGAGAAAAGCTTGTGATAGAATTTGTGCTCTTATTAGCAAGCAGAGAACGTACACAAGATCCTGCTGCCCCTCCTGCAGCAGTGCCCGGTACTGCTGGATCTCCTGCTCCAGGCGCATCTTGATGCCCAGGAGCATCTTGTACTCCTGGCTCTGACTCTCCACCTCACAGCGGATGCTGGCCAGCTCCTCCTCTACGCAGTTGATCTGCCCCTGGATTTGTTGCAGCATGCGGCCATAGCGAGACTCGGTTTCTGCCAGGGAGTTTTCCAGAGAGCTTTTCTGGAAAGGCAAACACAGGAGTTGAGGAGCAGAGTTCTACAGCTCCGTGCCCATGCCAAGGAGGGAAGGGCCCACAGATCCTGCCCACGTACCGTGCTGAGCTGCGCCTGCAGTTCAATCTCCAGGTTCTGCATCTCACGCCTCAGCTCAGTGAGCTGGTGGCTGCTGGTCTGGATGTCCTGGCTGCTGGAAGTGACCTGCTGATTGACTTCTTGGATCTGTGGAGTCAAACCCCAGAGACACTTCCTGAGCCACAAGGGAGCAGATTTGCTGAGTGAGAACTCTCATCTCCAGGGAGCCTCTCCCTTTCAGCCAGTCCTGCTACCAGGGTGTCTGAGCTGTCCCTCCCTTGACTCCACTCTGGGCATTGCTACGTACCTTCACCTCATACCACTGCTCCACCTCCCTGCGGTTCTTCTCAATGACCTCCTCATATTCCTGTCTCAGGTTATTCAGGGTCTTTGTCAAATCTTCTCCAGGGACAGCATTGACCTCCACACTCACGTCACCACCAGTCTGGGACTGGAGCTGCCTCATTTCCTGTGGGGAGTCAAGGGAGAGACACAAGAGCACACACAGGTCATTTGTTGTGCTGGGGACTGTGGGCAAAGCAGTACCAAGGTACAAAGGAATGCCAGTCCCATGGCATAAGGTGGAATTGACTTGATATGTGGTGGTGGGAACTGTGAAGAATCAATGGATATTGTCTTTGGCAATGCTGTTTATCATTGGATCATACCTCCTCATGGTTTCTCTTCAGAGCAATCAGCTCATCCTTCAAGGACTCCAGCTCAGATTCCAGTGAAGAGCGAGTGGTAGTGAGACCATCCAGGATATTTCTCAGGCCATTGATGTCAGCCTCCACAGTCTGACGGATGACCAGCTCATTCTCATACCTGTACGAAAGGAAAGCAAAGCATTGCACATCCATTTCATTACCATGCGTAGGCTTGATCATAGCACTTTGGACAGGGCATCATCTACCTGCATTCATGAGTCTCATAAAATCAATGACAAATACAGGCAACGTTCACACGGAGGTACTCACTTCATTCGGAAGTCATCGGCAGTCATCTTGCTGTTATCGATATCCAGAATCATTCTGTTATTGTCCACAGTGGCATAAATGATCTGCAAAAGGGGAAGATGGAGAGGAGTCTGTTTGTGTTCTAGATTTCCGGGACAAACAGAAAGAAGACACAAAGCTTTGGTAGAGTGTTAGTGTTGGTCTTGGAATTGTTTTATGGAGTAGTGCAGGGGCAACAGAAAGTTCTTGAATTGCCATGCCACAGGGACTGATGTGTGCAAGGTTTTGGCTTTCCAAAGATTTTGATGAAAGTCTATTTTGGTGGGGGAAAGAACAGAAGAACATTTATGTTTGGAAATGGCCACTCCCCATGCGGTCTGCACTCTGTGGGTAGGAGTCAGTGTGGGCTTTGCCCCTGATGCTGTAAGTCATCTCATGATGAAAAATGTTGATTATAAGAGAAGACCTCACTCCTTCTACCTGGTGTCTGTAGGAGTGTGCAGGGACAAAGGGAGCTCAGATCCTGCCATCCAGGTGCTTTGGCTCTGCACTCCATCCAGCTGAACTGGGTGGGAGCAGAGGGAAGCACTGAAAACCAAACGTGACTGGTTTGGAGCCACCTGCACAACGTGGGATGTACATTCTGTGAGCCAGCATGTCTGTGGCTGGTGGAGCTCCTGGTGCCTCGAGCTGTGCCCCCAGAGCATGTCCCTGTGGGCTGCTGTGAGGGTTTGCTCATGCAGGGGATGGGAGGTGCAGCTCAGCAGGTTTGTGCCTGCGGTACCACCAGCACAGCTGTCCTGTGGGCAGCAGAGCCCAGTGCTGGGGATGGAGGGAGGAGGAAGGAGCAAAGAGGAAAGAGGAAAGAGGAAAGAGGAAGGTCTTAGAGGAGAGAAGAGTGTGTGGGAGATGGAGCCACGTGTGCCAGGATGATCGTACCTGATTTTGGAGTTGTTCGATGGTCTGGTAGTAGGAGCTGTAGTCCTTGGAAACGCTGGGAGCTTGTTTCCTGTACCACTCGCGGATGTGGTGCTCAAGCTGAGCGTTCTCTTCCTCCAGCCTCCGCACCTTCTCCAGGTAGGCCGCCAGGCGGTCGTTGAGGTTCTGCATGGTGACCTTCTCATTGCCGCTCAGCAGCAGGTCCCCTCCGGGGCCACAGCTCCCCGCAAAGCCCCCGCCAAAGCCCCCACCAAGGCTGCCCATGCTCAGGCCGCCCCCGTAGCCCCCGCAGGCTGCCCCTCCGTAGCTGCCCCCGCCAATGACGGAAGAGGCGTAGCGCCGGCAGGACACGGAGGAGCTGCGGCCGCTGCTGCCACCACAGGCACCTCCACCTCCTCCTCCGCTCCTGTACGAGGTGCTGGATGTTCTCTTGATGCTGCAGCTCATGGTGAAGGGATCAGATATCCAGCCCCAGATGCAAAGCTCTGCACAGCGAGATAGAGGGAATCAAAGTGCAGCGGGCTGTCCTCGCTGGTGGCTATTTATACCTGCCCGGGTGGGTGTCACCTGCCAGGCAGTCCAGCTTCCCATGGGGTTTGCCAGCCACAGTGCTCATGCCGAAAGTGATGTGCTAAGGGGAATTTCTTTTGGGGCTTGGGACAGCCCTCCCCCCAGGTACTGTGTTTGCATGCTGATTCACACCAAGCCTGCACTGCAATTTCGGGTGGGTGGCTGTGAGTTAGATTTTGTTGGAGATAGTTTGTTGCTGGCTACTTAGTGAGAGAGACTCATTTTAATAGTTGTTCTTTGTTCTTTGGAGTAATTTTTTTTTGTCTTGAAAACAGGTGGTGAAAGCACCACCTAATCACTCTGCTTTAATTTCAGAGTTGAAGAAGTATGAACTCAGGTACCCTGTGCGTGAGGCTGGTTTAAATTAGCGTGCAGAACAGCCACTTCTGGAAACAGAATCTCTAAGAATTTAGGTACTTCCTGAGAAAAGAAAGCTCAGTGTGAGCACTGTGTCTCAGACTTAGTGGTAAATCACAGTAGAATGAGCTTAACAGTAGCAATATTATTTCTGTTCTCACCTAACTCTGGTGATATCCTGGACTCCCAAGAAATCCTCCTTCCTCACGTAGAGCCATGGATGTGCAAAGATGCCACTGTAAAGTTGTGAGTTTCTAAACATTTTTGTGCGAATTTCCAATAACTCAGAAGTTATCTTAAACTGAAATACTTGTGTAAAATCTATATGGCTGCATTGGCTGTATTCTGGGAGAGGAAAGAAGGGATTTGGCTTGGCCAAATGGAGGCTGTGATTGTTATCAGCTGGCTCTTGGGGAAGCAGGTACCAGGGCTGTTTGAAATACAGAACAATCCTGTTGTCCATGTAGGAAAGGGCACAGTCTGGATTTGAGTGTGTTTGGGCTGGAAACTAAGGGGAAACTTTTAACTATGGGAGGCAGAAGGGTCTTGAAGAGCTTCCGTTGCAGGAGCTGTGGATGGAGTAGAGAGTTTCAAGTCTGATCTCAGTCAGTTGATGTTTGGGATTTTATCCTTGTATAACAGAAGTAGCTCTGATGATCCTCTAGATCCCCCTTACCTTCAGCCTTTTGTCCCTTGGTGCTGAACAACTGCACCACTTCTGTAAGGGGCAGGTTGTAATGAGCCCTCCTTTGGAAAGGAAACTTTGCCTTTAAATATCTTCTGGAAAATATGAATTTTAAGCCTGAAAGACAAAGGGCCTCATTATGTGAGGGTTGAACTTTGATGGGAATTTATCTCTGTTTGGAAGTTACAATTTACCCATTTATTTTGTTGTTGGTTTCTCCATTTATGCTGTTACTTACACATACCCTGCAGTGGCTCAAGCAGGATTTTTTTTCTTAGCCACAGCGATTATGAGATCCATAAAAGTTACTAATGTGTGTTATGGCTGACTGAAGAATCATGGAAAACCATTCGCCCTTTTTCTTGACACACCACCACCCCCATATCACAGATAATGTAATCCTTTGATCTGCATAATTATGATTGTTGTTTTATTGGTAGCTCTCTAATTATCTGCACGTCAGAACTAGGTGCTTTGCATATGTTATTGAGACTGAGTCATCATTATTAAAAAATAAAAATTATTTTCTCACAGGGTGTGATTCCTTAGTCATATTTTCCTCATTAGATTGTTGCAATGCACTTTTATTCTCCCCTATGAGATGTTTATTGCTGACTGGCATTAGTGCCAGAGGTGTTGATTTTATATCTCCTTCTTGGCATTGTTGCATCACAACACCCGACCCAACAATTTCTGACATTTCCCGATGCTGTAATTTCATACTATCACCAGGTGCTTTTTCTCTGTCTCTCTGTCCCTCTCTTATTTTTTGAATAGGTGATCTAACCATCCTTACTGCCATAACTGCATCCCAAACACTTAATCTGTAGACTTTCTCTTCTGTAACTCGGGGGTATTTCCTTGTCTCCATGTGCATTTCTGGCCACTGTCCTGTGTACATGGCTCTTGGCCCAAGTTGGCTAAGTCACCTTGGACCTGCTGATTTACTTCACAAGCCAGAAGAGCCAGGTCTGTTCTGGAGCCATTACCTTTCATAGTCCTTGCAATGACTGAAGGAGGTCAGACATGTTCTGTGGTAGAAGGTGTTGAGGCTCCTCAGCCTTTCACAGGGGCTGTGTAAGAGCTTTGAAATCACAATTCCCCTGGCAGACCTTTTGCTCATAGTGCACCTCACGGACCTCTGCGAGTCAGAAGTTTGTTTGAAGTAGGAGTGCTGTGAATCCTTTCCCTGTGCTGTTTACTCATGGGTGAAGTTGGATGCTGAGCCACAAACAGATACTCCAAATTGGCAGAATAACCAAAAGCAGCCTGTGGTTTCCACAGAGGCTGTGATGCCATTGCTGGGTGTATGTCTTCAGTCACACAAGAGGGAGAGGACAATCCTATAAACAATTACTGGTAATTAATTGTTCTACAGTAAATGAGTCAAATGTGGTCTTGGTAAGAAGAGTGCTACTCCCAAGGATTTCATCAGGAACTCCATTTGTGCATTCCTCATCCATCATCCATTGTCCTGCAGCATCGCTCAGCCTGTGCATTTGTTCAGTTCATTCAGAGCTGAAGATTTCCACATCCCCCCATTCTGGACTCACCTTTCTCTTATATGACTCCATGGGATGGGCCCATAAACTTGCAGAAGTATAGACCTACATAAAATCCTATTAAATGTGAGCTCTTTTAATTCTGCAGTTGATCTAAATCATTATTCATAGTCCTTCCTTCCACTGAAAAAGGGAAAATTTAGAGGTAATTCCCAAGAGAAATTAAGGTCTTCCAGCAGAGCGATCCTTTCCTGCTCTACCTGCCTCCTGTTATCAATGATGGTGATTAATTGAATTCTAAATTCCTCCCTGACAAAGCCTTTTTTTTCCTATCATGTAGAACTTTTCAGAACTCTAAGCAACTGTATGGCTTTTCCTAAGAACCATGGATGAGTAAAGTGAGCACCAGGAGCAGGCAGCGGTGTCAAGATACCTGATCACAGAAATAGCACAAGGTTTCTGGAGCACCTGCCAGCCTTAGACAGAGGCTGTAGGTCTCACTGTGCCTTTGGCACACCTATGGTGTGTGCTGTCCCTAGGAAAGGCCTTGCCCCATCCCTGGGTGGGGGTTAGTGCCCCATGGATCAGCAGGAATGTGTGGAAGGTGTTGTGCTGTCAGCAGCAGGACTCCACAGTGAGCTGATCCTGCTGCTGAGACTGGTGCCCACTCCTGAGGACTCTCCCCACTGCACCAAGGCCTCACACTCCCAAATTGGCTCAGAAATGGGGACAGACACTGCAGCTCTGGAGTTCCTGAGAGTTCTCTGGATGAGGACTGTATTTTTGATCATTCTGATGCTTCTCTGTGCTTCTGGAACATTAGAAGGAAGCAAAATAACCTTTCAGTGCTTAATTATATACATTAACTGCAGTTTAAGGTTCCATAATTTGGCCTCAAAAGAGATGTCTCCTTCAGCTACTTCGGCTATAGTAAATACAGCTGAGACCTGAGTGAGTTCTAGCAGCCTCTGGAGACCAAAGTCATGTTCGCATTTGCTTTGCATCACTTTTTATACTGTCAAAACCTGAAATGAGCATTTTATTCCCTGCAGACAGGTTTTTATTCACACAAATTCCTGCTGTTGGATTGATAAAAGTCAGTTTTTCAACATGAGTAGAAAGTCTCTTCTATGTGGACACTCACTGCAGGCTGCAGTCAGGG
Source organism: Erpornis zantholeuca (assembly GCA_013400515.1). Classification (NCBI taxonomy): domain Eukaryota; kingdom Metazoa; phylum Chordata; class Aves; order Passeriformes; family Timaliidae; genus Erpornis; species Erpornis zantholeuca. Next base: position 2,170 of record VZTN01037072.1, on the reverse strand, counting down.
TGCTGTGCTGGCAGAGCCAAGGCACGTGGTTGCTGAAAGAAGACCTAAACATAAATCAAACTCTTTTAAGTTGGTTGTGATGAGAAAGTCTTTAATTTCATTACCCTAACAGATCAATCGTTCAGTCTGAAATGAAATGGGAAATACTAGAAACCAGGTTTAATCAGTGGGGAAGGGACCAACAGGTACCTGTGAGTGACACATGGCTGATTCCGTGTATCTCGTGCACAACAGTCAGAGACTGAAAAGGGGCTTCACTGTGATCTTCAGAAAGCAAAATACATCTAAAGGAGCTGCCCTAATTTAGTATTCCTCTCTCATCTCTAATTTTGTTGCATATTTTATGTTCTTAAGCAGTGAAATATAGAAAATACCTTCAGTGAAAGGAATGTGTCTCTCATTTCTCTTAAGGCAGAATATCAGCCAGCTGTGTGTATAACAGAAATTGGGTTTGTGGTATCATATCAGTATTGAAATTGAAATTTCTGTCATAAAACATTGGAATGTTTTTGGTGCGTGACACTGAAGGAAACAGACCCATTGTCTTGCTGTCTGTTTTTCCTAACAGAAGTCAGCAATATGTAATTGTCTGTGCAGCCAAAGGTGCAGAAATACTTGCGAGGAAGCCCCTTCATATTGGATCAACCTCTCCTGAGTCACACCTTCCTTCCCACAGGACTCCAGTTGTGATGAGATTAATGGACTCAGATAAGTCACAATAGTACCACTGGGCACAGTTTAGTAAATTAACACTTAATCTCCTGATAGTTACCCATCATATGTATTTCCTTTCTCCTTTCACTCATATCATTCATTTTCTTTAGTACAAGTGGCAAGGCAAGGGGCCAGAAAGCAATCCCTTAGTGACCGTTAAAAAACAAAATTATCTCAGGAAGGAGAAAAACTGTGTCAAGGGCTGACAACAATATTTCTATTTTCAACCTTATACCTCTTGCTTGTGAACAGAGACTTCTGCCAGCCTCACCCGGCAGTTCCCTTAGGCAGAGCCTGGCTGCTGTCACACCTCACACAGCGATGCTCACACTTCCTTTTACTTCCTTATACTCTGTGATTTCATCTCAGCACCATGTCCATTTTCCTAGTGCAAAATGGATTGTCCTGAGACCACGTACCCCATACAACTGCACAGCCCGTGTTTGATGGATGACCTGGATAGGTACCTGCGTGAGGTTGTTTAAATTTATTTTCTCAGACATATTGTGTTGCAGAAGTAAAGCTTTATTAGAGCACAGTTACCAGCAGAGCCCTTTAACAAAGAATGAGTTGCCAAAGACAAGTTGAGTAAGCCAAGCACTGCAGGGCGGAGGAAGGGGGGCTGGGGCAGGTGACCAGGCTCGTCTTCCAAGCCCTTCCCACTGCCTCGGCTGTGCTGCAGAAACTCTCGGGTGTCTCTCGCTGCCCGTGGTCGGTGCATCTCAGCTGGATGGTGCCAGGGTCGCTTGCTGCTGCTCTAGCACACTCTTGACTGCCCTGTGTGAACGCAGAGCAAATCACTGCCTTTAGGGGAAGTCTGAGTGTTCCTTCGGAGTGTAATCCTTAAACTTGACACAGTGTCAGCAGCAGAGGCACAGAGGCTCCACGCCCAGCAGCACCCTGGGCGCTTTCTCAGAACTGTAGTTTTTTATTATTCCAGTGAGCAAAAAAGTATTTCCCATCCCATAAAGTTTATAAACTGTATTTTATATTTAGGCAGAGGGCAGAGCAGTACTTGCTGTATTTTAACCCCTAATGCCTCTGTGATAGAGTAATGATGTTTCTCACTCCCGGATGATGGACCTGGGAACCTTGTGCAACCCAAGCTACAGAACTCTTTTCTGACCAAATACATTGCAGCCACTGGGGCAATGTAACCCACTAATAATCACATGCTTACAAAGTGCTGACTTACCTGACATGTCCCCACACTGGGAATGAGAGTAGGAAGCAGAGTATGATTGGGAGGATTTTCCACCTCCTTGGAAAGCTTGGGAGGCACTGTTAAAAAAAAGAGAGAATTCATCAAAACTTGCTAACACTGGATATTCAGTTGAAAGAGACACTGATGTAGCTTCAGGGACAAAAAGAATCTATTAGCAAATAAGTACGTGAGGATTTCTTTTTATTCCCTTGCTGTAATATGAAATACATACACAAGATCCTGCTGCCCCTC
>VZTN01037068.1:334-21830 GCA_013400515.1 Erpornis zantholeuca | reverse complement strand
TTTTGCCACACTCTGCTGTACCACTACTAGGCTGCTTTTTCCTAAAGAGCAGTGCAATTTTCCACTTTCATGTGTTAGTTTTACATTTTCAACATACTGGCATCCATCCGCTGGTTCCCATTCCCCTTAGTTTCAAAAGGAAAAAGTTGTAATAATGCAGCAGATTGTGCCCAGATAGCAAATCAGCTTTGGTAAAGTCATGCCCAGCTATTAACTAGACCATGGTTCTGCCTGGGTGCTGAATATTGGTCCCGAGCCTGATATTGATACTCTTTCATGCATCTCTCTTTTGTCCACATCAGGTCATAATAATCAGTGTTTCACTCAGTGTAGTGTGTGATTACAGTAGGGAAGAGACAGAGCCCTGTTTTTTGACTTGGGTGCACTTCTTCATTTAAGTGATGTTTATTCTCTTAAAGGAGACTTGTAATTGTCTGAATTCCCTTCAGCAAGACCAGCTGTACTCTTTTGCAGATGTCTATAAAATGCCAGACAGCTGGCTAATTTTGTGGAGGAGCAGCATAATCTTAGCATTGTTTCCCTAGGGATGTGGCATATTTACCTCATTACAGACCTGAAGAAGCTGGTTTTGGAAATCATGTTGACAGTTTACTCTTCTCTCTCACCAAACTGAAGGTGAAAAAAAAGACCATTTTTTATGGGCATGGTAAATCCAGTGAAACATCTAGAAAAAGCCACTCTTCATTTACTGTAATTGGTTTCATTTTTACAGAACTTGGTTTCTTTACATTTAATATTTTTTTAGACATTTCAGCATCTGAGTATTTCTTGAGCTTCAAATTCCTATATGTTCTTTATGAATCCGCTTAGTTACTTATAGACAGACTTCCAATTCTGTGGAAAACCAGGAAAAATATGCAGTTTCCTTTTAGGACAGATTGAGCTAGTGATGTTTATCTCTACATTCAATTCTTCGCTATATCTTTTTCCAGTTCATATATTTAACAGAAAGCATATTACAGGAAAAATAAGATTAAGCAGCAGGACTGGAAAGAAAATTTTTTTTCTCTCACTCTCCGCTTCCATCCTCTAAATGAGGTAACTGGGATTCATTCTGCTGGACATGCAGTGCAATTTTTCTTCCCAATATGCCTTTTGCAAATCCCATATTAAGGGCCATGCCATACTTTAGGAAGTTCTTGCAAAAGGAGCTGCAAAACTATGCCTGAGATACTTGTCCACCACTGGATGGCCTCTCAGTTCTGTCCTGTAATAATTTCTGGGCTCTTGGCATTGGAAGGGATCATGCCAATATCCAAAACATTCAGGGACTAAGGGCATAACTGAAAACTGATATAAATCTTTCTCAGTCTTCAGAGTGAGATCTGTGATGTGTTACTGCACAGGGCAACATGGGGCTCTACCTTGGCCTTGCTCCTGGGGTTTGTGTCATCTCTATGGACACTTGTCCATCTTTTTATGAGTGGAACTGAAAAGCAATTTACACAGCTCTGACTGACAAATCTCTCACTGATTTTTCTTGACTGAGTTTAACTGAAGGATGTCTTTAGTTAATATATGTAATTTCATAACTTTTGATAAATTGTGGACAATTTATAGCTCTTGCAAGAAACCTGCCCTCTGATTATGACTGTGGTTCTTGTGGACATGATTTAGTGCAGACCTGGCAGGACTGTGTTAATGGTTGACTTGATAATCTTAGAGGTCTTTTCCAATGCTAATCATTCTATGGTTCTGTGACTCCAAGCTCTGTATGAAATACTGAGATCTTGCAAGAAATTTTTTCGCAGCTCAGAACTTTTCTGGAAGAATCTTGTCTCTATCATGAAAATGTTGGTATATACATATACACATGGGTATGTATAAATGTGGAGACCTTCGATCTGTATGGAGTTGTATCTTATAACTAGTGGAAGAAAAACTCCAGAGGATTCTTCAGTGCCTGCATGTTTATAATACATCTGGCTCAGACATTATATGACCAATATTCAAAACACATTTATTTGATCAACAAAGAATTTCACATGTTGCAACTTGTGTCTTTTACCTCTTATCTTACCACTGTTCTATCTTTGAGAAGAATTTCACTCTGTCTCCTTTTCACCCTACCATTAAGCAGCAGAAGACAGCAGTGAGGTCCCATTTATCCTTCTCTTGCCGAGGTTGAAAAGAGTCAGCTATCTCAGCATCTCATTGTACTTCATCTGCTCCAGCCCTTCATCATCCTGGTAGTCCTCCACTGGACATGCTCACGGCAAACAGTATCCCTTTTGTACTGGGGAGCAGCATTCTGGATGAGTATAACAAGTGACGAATAAAAAAGGCTCCCTCAGACCTCTGTCTGCAGTCCTGCTGATGCAGTCCCAGGGGATGTTATTTGCTGCTAGGGCACACAGCTGGCTAGGTTTACAACCATTTTGAAATGGTTAAAATCTTCTAGAAAAACATACTACTTAAAGTATTCAAAGAAAAATTCTCACGTGAAATCAAAGCTGCTTATGTCATAGATGCGACATGCAGCATCAGGTCACCAGGAAATACCTTTGGCCCCAGGTCCACTTGGGAGCATCTTTGTGCAGAATGTGTCCAGATCAGAGATGCCCCTGGCTGCCAGCATTGGAGCCTGTAGTGGGTGCAGTCAGTTTCTTTCACTGACTGGCCTGTTGCAGGACTGCAGCGAAATTAGTTTCCTGGTGCTCCCACTAGGAACGGGCACTCTTATAACATGTTGCCCAACAACAGCTGTTTTATTATTTATTTGTATACTTTGTCTTCTTGATAAATGCTCAATGTGGATTTCAAAAATATATGTGAAAGTAATGATTCCATGAAGAATCATTACTCTCTGCAGTAAGAGAGAGTAATAATTTACATTTTCTCTACATGATTTATAAATAGTTACCAAATTATTAATATCAGCTAGAAGAGCATAACATGGCCTAAGCTGTTAGAGCTCTGGCTCTGGTTTCAGAGGCCTCATCTTGAGCCACACTCTGGACTTCTGTTATGGGCCCAGCCTAATTACTTAAAAAAAAAAAAATGGTTCATAGCCATTTCATTTAGGTATTCAAAAGCTGCTGTAGATGAGATACTGAGCATATAGGCCATAAGAACAAGAAAGCATTCTCTACAGGACCAACAAAGCCCATGTGCATTCTTGATTTGTGAGAAACCACTCACATTGGATTACTCAGAGCATGTCAGTAAAATGAGTCACAGATCTTTACAGGCTGATCTTCAAAGCTCCATGATACATCTGTAATAAGGCTATTTTAAACTATAGTGTTCTAAGTTACTTAGCAGTAAACACTGTGAAAATCTAAAAAGAATTTAAATATTAATCATTTAATAATGCTTTATGAAACATATATTTCTGAATTTACACTCAATTTAAAAGAATTTCAAGTTTATATAATAAATTATATTCTTCATCTTGGCAGTAGGATTGATCTGAAAACACAGTTAAAGTTTTGCTTTAACTTACTTGCTTTCTTCAAAAAGATTTTTCTTATATCCCTATATAGTTTCAGCTGTGTTCTGCTGGCAAGGTGACTGCACTTCTGTGGCATCTATTGATCTATTTTCATTGAACCTCTTTGACTGAGCTCGTAAAAATACAGCTACACAGAAGAAAACAGTAGGCTCTGCCTAATATACATAAAGACAAACAGTAAGTATATTAATTGTTGTAAAAGACACAGTTCTTATAGCCCTATCAAAATAGCAGTTGCCTTAAAATAAAACTAACCCCCTTACTATTTTTAATTTATATTGCAAGATCACGGTTGTGAGATTAAGCCTTCACAAGTGTGGTGCTGTGAAATCATACTAAGTTCTTTGCTTTTGGAGAATTAGCTGAGTGTGTGTATGTGAGTAAAGAATTAACTGATGTCGTGCTTCATCGTTATTGTTAAACATGTAGACTCTTTCTGTTCACTGAATGCTTTTTTTATTCACAACAGTAAATGATGATAGCAGCTAATCTACATAATGCACTAGTGAGTTAGATGGTGGAAATTTTTTCAGATGGGGATATAGCTCCTAAGTTTGACCTCCTAATTTTGAACTAGTTTGAGACTTCCAGGGCCTTTTATCTTCATTGATTTTGACCAGATAAAACTGTATTTTCAATGATCTCAGTGTTAATTATGAATTTCTGGAGTGTCCAGACTTATATAGGTGTTAGTTAAAAATACATTTTAAGATGGATTTAATTTTAGTTCTCAAAGTAGCACTCTCCGTTCCCAAGAGTTATAAAGAACACATTCTGTACTACGTGTTGGGTTAGCCTAAAATCACATGTGCATGCATCAAATGATTGCAAGTTAGTACTTTTAGTCTCTCAGGTCTGGCATACATTTCAAATGTAGTTATATTCAGATTCTGTTTTATATATGTATTTCAGTATATTCTGAAATATACAGACAACATCTAAATATTTTTTTGGAACATCAGTTGAATTCCAGGAAGATTGCTTTACATCATATTCTTTTCCTTTTGACTTGTGATCCTTGCAAATACACTGCATACTTGTTTTCAAAAGTGTATGTTTTTTACTACTTACAATTTTTTATTGCTACTACAAAATTCTACTAATCTTTAGAACCCAAATATATTTAGTGCATCCACTAATAAAATTAATTTTTTTCTCTTGTTTTTTAAAAGAATAATGCATCCTGGAAGTGAGTGAGTGGAAATAAGTAATGAATCATTTATACTGGACAGGCAACTGGAAAAAGCTCTTACGTTTTGATATCATGACAGAAAGATTGGTCATCTGTATACATGTATATATTAAAAAAAATGTAACTAAGTAAATAATAACAGTCTCATCTAGCAAGTAAAAGCATCAAAAGGTTTAGGGTATACTGGAGGAGAGATGACTTATCTTTTTATGTATTTTAAAACCGTATCAGATGTCTCGCTATACTGTAGCCAAACATTAGCATTGGGCTCAATACAGAGCAAATGATAAGTGTATTGGTCCGTACTATGGAGTCCAGAATATGTTATTTTCACTCTTTAGTGGCATTTCTGGAAGGTCTACAAGCCTTAAGCACAGATCAGATTTGCATAGATCATCAAATAGCCCTTTATGGCCTCTCTAAAGTTTTTATCTGTATGAAAATCCTTACAGATTTGAAACCACAGATAAGCATCCAGTCTTTTCTGAAACTGAAACTGAGCAGGGCAGCTCAGTTACAAGCCAGCTTTTGAGTGGTAAAATGAGGTACCAGCCACAGCTGGCACAAGCTGTAGCAGAAGAATTAATAGCCAAAGTGGATGCCACCATTCCAGCTGATCCAAGGCCCAGGTTGCAGTGCCCAGATCCATGCATCTGCAGACTCAGTTCACAGCAACTGTGGAATAACAGGAGAAGAAAGGGAAGAAAGAATAGTTATGATAAGTAACTTACATAAAGCAGGAGATTATATCACTGCAGTACCTCAGCTAAAATAAAGGAAATTAATAAAACAGCGAAGGGAAATAATCCAAAGGAAATGGAAACTCTGTAATCAAGTTGATGGAAGGCAGGCAAACAAGATCTTAACTATCTCACAGCAGGGAGAAGAGTGAGTCTTTATCATGAAACATTCTCCTAGCAGTATCCAGGAATCCAGGCCAAAAAGCCACAGTCAGGATGACAGGTCATGACAGGGGAGACAATATAGATAAGAGAGACAAAAAAGACTGATGCAAGAGATATAAAAATTAACTAATACACCAAATCATGAAAAGCAGAGAAAGAATTAAATGAAACGGCAATGAATGTGAGAAATGGAAGAAGAAAAAGGATGCAAGCAAAGATGATGGGGAATGGAAGGTAAGGTCTGAAAAGCTGTTTACTTTTGAAGCTGCTAATTTCTCTGCACTCACACTTACTTGTAGATAACACAGGCTGTATAGAAAGAAATCAATATCAAGATGTGTAATATGACAAAAAAGAAATTAAATGAGTTTAAAAGAATCAGATGGTACAACTGGAAATAATTGCTTGAGGGATTATTCTGTTATCAACATACATATAAGACTCACTGGCTAGATGCTAGCACAGGGTGCATGCTGGTGCATGGCTTGTGAACTGACTACCGAGAGCGATCCCTGTCCCATTCCAGCTGCTGAGCAGTGACAAGGGGTGGCTTTGGAGAGCACTAGCTGGTTTTGGCAAATTCCTGCCAAAGAATTCCCTAGTTACTACTATAAATAGTCATGCTCAAGTGGGAAACAATATTTCCAGGCTTACATGAATTTACAAGGATATAAGTGAGTCCAGAAAAATATATAAATAGCATAAGTGGAGCTTTGTTTCAACCATAGGAGCAAATCCAGCCATGGAGAAATGGCAGCTGAAGGTGCTCTAAGGGATGATTTTCTAACGGAGAGACAAAATGGACCAAGGACAATCAAACACCAATACAGACCTCCTGCTACAATTTTAGACAAGTGACAATGAAACTGGCAAGGAACAATCAAAGCAGGAAAGATAGATGGGATTAAAGATCAAGATCTCAGCTTTAGCAAAGGAGGAATTTGAAGTTTCAGTACTCATCCACCATCAGCATTTCTGTCTGCATTGCTGCATGTGGTTTAAGTGATAAGAAAGGTTGCTATTAAAAATTAGACCATCCTATTAAAAATTAGACACCATTGCTCAAAACTGAACTTCTGGCATGTTTTAAAATGTTCTGTGTCTCTCTGCAGGAATCATCGTTTCACTGATGTGTGCGCTTCAGGCCCAAACACCTTCAAGACATTCATGGCTTCTAAAGCAGAACAGAAGTTGGTTCTACTCAGCAGCAACATGAACTTGGGCCTTTATTTAATATTCTGTGGGCATATTCTTAAAACATCAGTGCATATTTTAGACACTTCACTGCACTTTTGTGAGTCACTTCATGTTTTCAGTTTCTGTTATGAAGTGCAAATACATGAGGCACCACTGAAAAACCTTCAATTGCCATTGTACTGTCTCTGCAGTTTCTTTTGATCCATCATAATAGCTCATCAGGGGAACTGTTTCTCGGTACACTCACATGTGTACTGCTCAGGGAAAGTTCTTGGGCAAGAGACATACATCCCCTCAAGGGAAGGAAATACTTCGTTCATCTCTTGCCCCATGAGATCAGGGGTAAACAAGCTCTGCATGGGAAATCATCCCATGTTTTGGGAGTTGATTCCTCCAAAGTTGTTACTGCAAAGCTGGATAACATGATGCCTATCCTGGTTTGTATCATATATTGAATTTAAAAAAATTTACACGTTTCAGAATATTTATTTTTCACTGAAAATCATTAAATGTCAGCAGAAATGCTTTTGAAAAAGACAAGTGAGACTTAAAATGTTGATTTTTTTAATGCAAGTGCAATGTCTTGCTGAAAAGTAAACACTATTTTACAATTTAGGTGAGGTAGAAGCTCTGTTCAAAATTCTGTGATTTACTTTTTAAAACAGAAGTACCAAAAATAATATTGAAAAAAGCAACTCCTTACAATGCCTTGAGCTGTGAGAGATTCTGTAGGAAAAACAATGAACCTTGAACTAAAATCCTCTAAGACAGATCTGCTTCTTTTTTTCAAATACACAGTTTTGTTTTCTTGAATTGCAAGTGAAAATTGATAGCAATAGTAGCTCAGGCATGTAATTTTGGAGGCAGGCACATTTTTTCAGGATATGTGTTTTTCATTTTGTGACAGAATGTTGTATTTTCTTCTGTAATACAGATTCTATTTACAGAATTTTATGATCAGTTACATATGAAATGTAATGTTCACACTCCATATTTTATTATACTTCTCTGCAATAAAGGAAAAGATTTGTTTATTTTTATTTGTTGCCTTCCTTTTTGGTGTACTGGAATAGAGAATAAATTTGTGAAGTACACATACAACACACAGCCTGGGCATGTCATTCATTTATTTTATTGGTAGGTGAACATTTGGGACACAACTTTAGGGCTCTTGTGGACTATTTAGCCTTTCATTTTCGTGGAAGTGTAGTTCTTTATCTATGTGGGAGGCAACATGGACCAGAAGATCAGGATTGGGACTTCAAGCAAGATTTCTGAGTGCTATTTCTGGTTCAGCCAGTGGCTTGCCAGATGACTTCAGGCATTTGCTCCTGGCCTCAGTTTCCTTGCAGATAAAGTGGAAGTGACAACACAAGATATCCTTCACAAAATTCCTTGAAAACTAGGAAAGAGAAAAATAAGGAGAAAGACCATGAAAGATGTTCTATTGTAAACTGAAAAAAGTAATATAATTAGGGAAGTAATTATATCTACTTTAGATGGAAACTTGCAAGGCTAAGTACAGAAATAGTAATGTTGCTACAGTACAAAGCTCAGCACAAATCGCAAAACCAGCCCAGGACCTGAGTAAATATTCTGTTGGCTAACTTGCACAGAATGTGAAGTCAGCACATCAATACCAAGAAGAAGGATTAAAGGTGCTCCTGCATGTCTGGGGTGAGCTGCAGCTCCACTTCTGAATCTAGAAGATAATCTCCATCAGTAAGTTAAATACACAAGACTTAATAGAAAGGTATTTATGAGGAGCTGACGGTGTAAAACATTTTAAGAAACTTAGGAGGGAAATCGTGAAAATCAGATAAATCCTGAAATATTCAAAACAAATTTGAATGCAAGTCTGCCTGGTCTCACTTTCTGCATGTGGTATATCCACGCCAGCTCCTTTGGCATGTTCACATGCATGTTCTACATCAAGATCTTCTAAATTCAAACCACCGTGCCTATCTCATATTCCCTCCCTCCACATGAGGTATTGCTGCTTGCCTTACCTGCCACCTGCTTGGCAGCCAGGTTGTCACAGTGTAATGGAGAAAAAAGCAGTTGTACCACTGCCCTGCCATGAAGTGATGGGCTTTCTACCAGTTTGTGATCAAGAAGTGCACACATGCAGATCCTGCCTGGCACCCTGCCTTGCTCCCATTTTATTGGCTTTGTATCAGAGTTCAGAAATATTTCAGGTTTCTTACACAGTAAAAAAATGGAGACTTGTTCAATATACCATGCTTAGCTTTAAAGACAGAGTGTTTTTAACAGTACTTGATAGGCCTTCAAATAATTAGGAGCGAGCATAAATCTGGGGAAAGGCTTGGCCTCATTTTCCAACAGCTGAATAGAGGATTCAGCCACAGCTACCCAGATGTAAAACACACAGCATAAAAGGGCTTAAAATTGTCAAGTAGTTCCTGAATAAATGAGTGGCTGTGCATGAAGTGATTGGAAACGGATAATATTAGCATATAATCTTTGCCAAATTATGGCACTGAATATCTGGTTATTAGTACAGATCCTTAGCTTCAATTCAGACATGATTTCTCTACAAAATTTTTACTTGGCTATGTGACATAACAACTTGTGGTCGACCAACAGAAAGGAATTATGTAACCAAGAGAAAATTAAAATCTAAGTAGAAATATCTGAGGTTTGTTATGATGGATGTCATTATGAAACACAAGTACAAGAAAAGCAAACAGAGATGATGTAGAACAGATTACATTGCAAAACTATGCAACTTCAGAGATTTTTTTTCAGCATCCAAGGGGTACAGATTCCAATGCGAACACAGTCAGACAGCTGACTGCCTGGAAAGCATGATAGCTGTCACATTGCAAAACCTCTCTTTATGTATCTTTTTATATGTCTTCCCATAATACAAATACACTGCAAAAAGCATTTCTCTGTATCTCTGCCTCATCAACTCAATTTTCAAATTTGAGTTGAAAAATTTATCTTCCATTTGCCTGCCTACTCACCCACCCAAATTCTTTCTGCTGTATGCCTATATTTTTTTTTTGTTTCCCCCTGTTATTTATTACTAGAAACCATTTAGAGACCTGAAAGACATTTTATGAAATTAAACTCTAGTCAGTAGGACTCATACAGCAAAATAAATAATGAATGCCTAAGCCTATAGAGCAGCATTCACAAATGTTTGGATTCATACAGCAAACTGACATTGAGGTGTTTTTTCAAAACCCCTTCAGACACTTTTCGGTATTCGGTCCTTACTCTTATCTTTGCCTCCTGCTATGCCTGGTTTTTGAGAAGGGACAGTCATGCAAGGAGCTGCACATTAAGGGAAGATCAGATCTCTGTGGGGAAGCAGCAGCATCAGCCTGGGGAAGGCAGGGGCAGAGCGATGTGGGCTGGCTGCAGAACGCAGCTCATCAGCAGCAGTGCAGCCAGCTGACTTCAGCAGGGCAATGCCTGGTGCTGCTCAGTGCCCTGGCTGCCCAGCTGGGGCTGGAAAGGAATGAGAGAGGAAACTAGAGGCCCTGCCTTAGAGGTGAAAGGAAACATTAGCTCTCTTTTGTAATGCAGAACTGTATGATGGAAGCCTGCCTGAGAGCAATCACATCTGACCTTTTGAAATTTTGCTTTTAGAGATTACTCTCTCTAGTTTTTGGGGCTTTTTTTTCTATAGACAACAAACCTTCATTGAACATAGAGGATGATCAGGTTTTCCCTTTGCTCTTATCTGGCAAGTTCCTTATTGGGTTAAATGCTTTCTCTATCAGAGCCAATATTTTCCAAAGTCAAGGAGTTACGCAATCCATACACTCCCTGAAGCACAGAACACACTGATCATGGACCTGACCCTCCTTCAGCAAAGCTCATGGTAAGACCTTTGCTGACCTGGAGACTAGCTAAGCCTCTCTGTGTGCTCACAAGTCCAGCTTCACCCAGTGGAGACCTTCTCAGTGGATAACTCAGCGAGAGTTGAAACAGTCCCTATCAGATAATTTCAAAACCTGCTGATCCTTGTGTTCATTCCAGCTTAGTTGACTGTTGGCTTTTATTATTATTATTATTTTATGTACTTCCAAACGCCGGTTCCCAATGGCAGTGCTAGAGAGATGTCCTTTGCCTGGAGCACTTTGGAACAAACCCATGCATTACTCACAACCCAGCCCAGTGTTGCATTTCCTACTGCAGGCTCCCTAATCAGCTGTCTCTCTGTTTCTTCCTGGAGCCACTGGTGTTATCTAAAAATTCTCTGCTTCACACCCGGATATGACATTTGTCTAGTCTGTCAGAGAGTAATTAAAGTCTCTCATTACAGCTGTATTTCCTGCTTCTGTATCTCTTTCAGCACATCCCAGTCAGTGTTGCTCTCCTAGTTGAGCCACTGGTAATAGAGATCCAATACTGTATTTTTATTGTTAGGACTGAAACACCAATTCAGATTTAACCTTCTCCCTGGGTCACTTTCATTGGCTTTTTACTTGCATAGAGAAAAGCTGGGCACATGTAATTTAAGAGAATGCTGTTATTTATTAGCTATTGCACACACTAGGGAAACAAAGACTAATGAGCTACTGGGCTAAGCATTTATGTACTCACTCCCATTTCACTGAAGCAGCCTCTCCTCACCAGACTCCTGCTAGAAAGAAGGAAATGTTTATCCATAGTTGCTGCTTGCGTTTTACCTCTCCTCTGTCCTATTGCCTTCTAGCAATACACCCTGTGTGTTTTCAGTTTTTATCTTGAATGATTAACTCACATACTTTCTTTTACCTTCATAAGAGTTTCCTGAGTAGGAGAGAACAAAAATTCTGTTGTACTGATTTATTAAATAAAATATGAATATCAATTTAATATTGATATTCAACTCGTAACGGACAAAACTCTCCAACAGTTAAGTTAGAAAGCTGTATGTTTTATTATTACAGCGCTGGGCAGCAGGGGAATAGCTTCCAAAGCAAGCTGCGAATCTCTAAAGCATTGACTTTCCTTATATTCACAAAGGCCTTACATATTCATTTAAGTTACCTGAGACGCCTATACATATGCATCACCTATCCCGCTCTGTATTAAAATGAGCTGAATGTTCATTACGCTTGCGCAGTTCTTCCTTTAATTTGGGTCGGTGGTCTCTTGAAGATGAAGTCAGATGTCTTCCTCTTTACTTTGTCCCACTGCCAGGTCTTCTTGACCCTTGGTCACGATCCAGGCCTTGTCTCTTGGCTCCAACTATCTTGGAGGCCAGGTGTGTTCTTCGGTTCCTGCTCTTGTACAATGCTGAATGTCCTCCCTGTTTCTTCTAAGAACATAACTGAATGGAATACATGATAGATTGTCTTCACTCCAACTGCTTCAACTGTACCTATATGCTAATAATTAAACCTTAGTTTCTTGCTTCTACTGTGCTAGCTATAACATCAACTTTTAATTCTTTTTAACCCTTGATTCAGTACCAGCCTAGACCCTGGACCACAGACAGCTGACTCCTAGGGTTGAGAGCTGTTCACAGAAGTTTCTGCAACTCACTAAGGTGCTTGGGTTATTATTTTCATGTAAGTTCTTAATATGTGAGCCTCCTGTATGACCAGTGTAATTTATTCTACCTTTCTTAAATGTTTTTTTTTGTTTGGTGGTTGGTTGGTTGGTTGGTTGGTTGGTTGGTTGGTTGGTTGGTTTTTTAGCATAGCAATGGCCCACCAAACATTTAAAAAACTAGTAAAATAATGTCTTGTTTAGGGGAAGATTTCAATCTAGTTCTGTCACCTTAATCCTTAGTTCCCTGGTATTGCAGCAGAAGCAAAACCTGCTGCTCTGGTTCTTTTTTGTGAATTCCAATCTGATTTGCACTGTATGTGTTTGATTACCTATGAGGCAATATACTAAACACCCATGTTTTCAAAACTGAGAAAAGGACATTTCTTTGAGCAAGGTGAAATTGAACCTGAAAAAAACCCAACTCCTGCTGCCTTTCCAACATCTTTCCTTGTCTTTTATCCTTCCAACGACCTCACCTGTGTTTCATGATATGAATGGGAGGAAGGACATCCATATCCTGTGTGTTACATATTTACCCATAGCTAAAGTACATTATGGAAAGCCTGCTGCTCAGTTCTCTTCCCTCTCTGTTTCATTTCTAATCTTGGTAACACTCCTCAAAACTCGTTATCTTTCCACTGTCCACCATGAGCTAGGGGACAACATACAGGCTGGTTACTCTTTGAACAGGGTATATGCCAATTTAATCCTCTGAGGTGACCTGGCCCCTTCTCACCACATTACATTTAGCTCATTGTCACATAGAAAACTATCTTTTGTAATACATTCAAGGCTTTCTTTCTTCATTTCCATGTTACTACAAAATCAGCCCTGCCTCCAAATCAACTTCCAATTAAAGAAAAAATCATCTGCTTTTTGCAGCTCCTTTCCCTTCCCTTCCCTTCCCTTCCCTTCCCTTCCCATCATTGCACCTCTCCTGGGCTTCTCCATTTTTCCTCTGTCATGAGTGACACCAGACACAATCCATGGTGGGCTGGGAGAGCAGACACCCAGCTCTCCATGAACTCACAGAGCTGCACCCAGTGCCCAGCACGGGCTCTTGCCACCATGGGCACCTGCAGCTTGCCCCAAGCATCACTTTCTCCATTCACCTGCAGCTTCCGACAGCTGGCAGCTGGGAGTTCACTCTCATGCTTCTCCTCTGGTTTTACAACTTGGCTGCTTCAATATCTGACTTGACTAACCAACCCAACCCATGCCAGCTGCCATATTAATTTATTCCACTGGGAACTTTAAGGAATCTCTCCATTCTTAGCTCTTGCCTCTTTGGAAATGTCATTTTCCTTTGTTTTTATTGGACTAGGACACCGTAACCAAATTTTTGATAAGATTTTTAAAATTAAACCCTCTTCATGTATATATATATGTGTATATATATATATGTACACAGAGACAAATATATATGAAATAAAAAGTTATGTCTAATCACCTTTCATGCATGGAGACCCTGCAAAAGAAATTAGGGATTAATATCAAAGGTAGTTATCACACCATTCCTGTGAGATTGCTCAAGCAATTACAGCATGAGAGTGTAAAGTATAACAGCTACAGAAAAGCAGTGTCTTATATTTTAATTTCAGTGATTTGTAGTAAGTATAACTTTTTTTCTTTTGTGTGACAGTGGGATTGATACCAAATCATTTTTGGTCATGTTTTAGCTACCATTCTGAGGTCCTCGTCAGATTTTGTAATGGATCCTTCTTGGTTCAGCACTTGTTTTTGTATAATGGGAAGTCTGCCAAGTTCTGGAATTTGATTTAAGGTTTTTAGCTAATTGTACTTCTTTTCTATTAGTTTCATTTAACAAATTTGTTGCAGTGAAACTGCAGTTTATGACCTTTTTTTTTTTTCTTCTATACCAGAATGAATTTCTATAACATTTCACAGTAGGGAAACAACAATTTTAGCAGTAAAGCTTACACCCCCACAAAATATTAAATCAGGATTTTTTCTAGATAAAAATTGCAGAGCATTATTACAACTAAACGAATGTATAAACCGAGATTTTTCTTACAGTTTATTGAAATTTAATTGCACAGGAACCTTGTCACAAGAGTTTTTTGGAAGTTCTAATGGTTTTAGGGAATAATGAATTTCAGCATGTGAGGATATTGGCACATCTTCCTTCTTTCTTTGGACTAATAAACTTTCCTGATTAATTCCTGCTGATCAATGACTTCATTCAAAACAATAATAATCCACAGTGGAAAGGCTGACATTAAAGATGAGAAATCAAGGGGAAGTATGTGTAGATCAGCTCAGCCTCTTGGAAACTCATCGTGCAGAATTTTGCCAAAATGCAGAGGACTCTACACTGCATGCACAGTAAGTCTGATATTACTGGGGATGTGATGGAGAGTCCTCTCTGCACCCAAGGAAGCATCAGTGTGATGGGTGGGTTGTCACTGGTGTGGCTAAAGCTAACCCTTAGAGCTGATACTTAAAGGCAACTTTGTGTCTAGTCTTGTTACTGGTGAGTAGTTTCTGATGTTGGTACACTGCTCTCTATCCTTCCTATTTCATGCTGTCATCGTATGACCCTCTGCTTCTGATGATGACCTAAATTTTGGTGAACTTTGCTCATTTTCAAGTCAGTGTGTCTCCAAATACTTCTTGGAGTTGTTGGTAGCCATTATTCAACTTTGCAGTTAGAAAAGTTTTTAAAAAAGCAAGTCATACTTAAATGTAGTAGTGTGCCTGGGAACTGTTTCTAAGTAAAGGTGGCTAAGTAAATGTTAATTCATCCATTAATATATGACATATGGCACACTACTTCATTTTTCCTTCAGTGAAAAAGAAAAAGGTTGTTGTTTTTTTATTTTTTACCTGGGTCTCCTGGTAAAACTTATAGAGCAGCTAGCCAGATACTTTTTCAACATTCCTTTGTACTTTCCTCTCATTAGAGTTTAAACAAGTGGGAATATGACAAATATGTTAAAGGCTTCCTGCTGTAGGAAGGAAGTCAGTCCTTCAGTCCCATTTTTGCAAATCATCGCCACCAGGCTGAAACCATATGAGACACCCAGCAGAAAAATATAGGCTTATCTTACACAAATATGATCCAGGCAGAACATAATTTTATGGACAATAATAAATTATCTCAGCTGTAACATTTCTTTACCAGTTTAAATCAATTGTAACTGCCAGCTCTTACCAATTACTTCCTTGTCTATGTGAGATATAGAAAATATGCGTATATTCAAAGGGGCTAAAAGGTTTGAAAAGCTATAACTTGCAGCTTTCGGGTCCTTCTTCAGAAGTTGCACCTTTATGCTGTCATTCATATATTGTCGAACTCTGCAGGTTCTCATGTCATAGATTTAGTTTCTTTAGAGCATTTCTTTTGGTCTCTGCTCTGCTAATTATGTTTTAACTGCATACATACTTAAATCAGTCAGTTCTACTAAATACAAATGATTGAACAGGAACTTAAATAACTTACATCAGCAAGCAGCAATTGAAAGGAAAATGTATGTCTTTGATAAGCAAAGAAAGAACAATTAAAGACTGGACCAGGAGCAGGACAGCACCGTCTGCTTCATTTTGAGCAAACATTTATTCTAAGGTGTTTGCTATTCTCCAGCAATACCAAATATGTGTTAAACCCATCTCAAACCTTCATAGTCAAAAATTACTATGCTTGCTGCTAGGAGGTGAGACTTAGTCAACAGTTTTAATCACTTCATAAACAGAGAGTACTCAGACTAGGAAAAAGTGTTGGCTAATTTATTTGAAGGGAGAAAACAACATTAAAAACCATTTTAATGCATTTAAATAATTTTAACTGCCCCCTTTTGCATTCTTTTAAGCATATCCAAGTTGATTTTAGTCATTCCTTTGGCTAAAAGACTTTTTTCTCCCCCAGGGAAAACAAATAGTATTAAGACAATCCAGAAGTCAAAAAGTGGGAACAATTCTGGTGTAGTATTAAAATTTAATGCACAGTTAATATGATGCTTTCATATAAGTATTACCATCTAAAAGTTAAGAATAACTGCTACTTTTTAAATTTCACTGTTTTGTTCAAGTTTTTGCCTAACTTCTCAAGTGATGGAAATGGTGCTGGAGATTATTAAAGGTGAGAAGTTAAGGATCCACTATCCCAAAATGTTTCACTGTTGTCAGGTCTATCAAGATCAGACAGTTATCAATTTGCATGCTCACATCATGTCTGATTGAGATCTCTGGTAGATACAGGTCAGTGAAACATTCCTCTCTGTTCCAGATCAGCACCAGAGGGATTTGGACTTTAAAGGTGGGAAGAAGAGATTATTCATTACAGTTACAGTTGCCAGCTCAGAGGGGAAGTGGGTACTGAAAAGAAATTAAACCCTGAGTATTCTTTTTGGAAGAAAAAAGGAAAGTAGAATGAATGAGGGGGGGGAAAGATCTTTTTAATATATTTATCAAAAACCAATTAAATATAGTGAATAATGGTAATGATGTGAATGCATTTGTCTTTCTGTTTACACCTCTGCCTTTTCTATACAACCATGATAATACAGTATGTTTTGAATGCTAAAAATAGCTTGTATTTTATTTTGCTAGCTTTGCTTGAGCTAGGTAATTTTAAGTAACAGGATTACCTCCAAATATTATTTATTCCAGATATGGTAAGGTTGCCTTGGAGAAATTCTCAGTTTTAAGTTTGGGTACATTAGTTCATTAGTTCCATCAGTAAAAAACCCCTCTTTACTCCGAAGGCAAGCATCTTTAAAGACTAGATTTAAATCATAAAGTACAACTATAAACAGTTTTCATGTCTTTATTTAACATATTTTGCTTTTGCTAAATTTGAGACAATTCTACTTGAAAAAACTTTAAAACAGTGGAACTTTCATTGTCCAGGTGACAATCTTTTGTTTACAGATCAACATAAAAAACTAATGTTTCTAACTTGCTGAGTGTTTTGTGTGGGAAAAAGCAGTTACCTCTCTTCTCCTTCTTGAAGAGGAAACAAATTACCCCTTCATAATTAACTGTATTACTGGGTATTTTGTACATATAAATTATTTAATTATATTCTTCACAAAAGTAATATTTTTATCCAGGAGAGTGTATGTATCACCATAGTTTGGGAGGAACTCCTACAGACCCACTCTCACATTAGTTTTGATATTGAACAAATTGTCATGCAGCAGTAACATTATTCTCCTTCGTATATGGGTTTACTGAGAATTAAATTTTGAAACATTCCCCTAATTTCACTGCTGGTGGGTAATCTACACTGGTGGGAAATGAAACATCAAATTTTTACGTTCTGTATCAGTTCAAGTACAGATCTGCACCCAGGGCAAGGATATATGTTACATAGCAACACATTGTTTTCCAGGTTTGCAAAACTAACCTTCCAGTAAAAGAACGAAAGGTGTGGTGGTCATGCTGGTAGTGCTGTTGAAATCCCATATAATCTAAAAACTATGAATTTCAAAAAAGCATTATCTAAATTTTTAAAAGTTCTGCTAACCTATGAATTTGATAAAGATGAATGGAAACAGCCTTGTGTGAGCTGTGCATGGTAGAGCATCCAGGGGAAAAAATTATCATTCAAACATTTAACATTAAACATCATTTAACATTAAAGCACCTTCAATTTCAGTTTCCGCTGAAAATAGATATTAACAGGGTTACCAACAATTTAAGTAGGTGCTGTAGAAATGCACATGGCTGCACTTCTACAGTCAGAAAGAGAGTAGAAGCTTGGGATCATCTTGCTTCCATGGCGATGCTCCTTCCAACACAGTAAATATCCAGCCTATGACAACAGCTCCTAAACGAAACAGTAATATAAGAAATACAATCAATAACAAAGGCATTGTCTCTTGAATAAATGACCATGATCTTCCTTATGCACTAACAGCTTTTTCAAAATGATATGATTTTCAAAGCTCCCGGGAAAATGGTATTTTGAAAACACCGAGTGTATGGAATTGCATATGAAGAATACCCTCTGAAATGACTTACTTTTAATTGGCTAATTATTCAGAGGTGATTTAAGATCAACAAAACAAATTCATGATGGTCTCATATTTTTTTTAAATTAAAAAATCACATGTTGCCTTTTTTCTTTACACTCATAGATTTCACTGTGAAAGTGCATTGCCTCTACTGTGCTTCATTCCGTCAATTACCTCATCATACTCACATTTTTGGCAACACTGGTACAATTCAGTCCCTTTCAAGACGAAAGTGTGAGCATCATGAATTGCTATAGCATTACCAGAAACCACTCAGTTATTTTCTAATTTAAGGACTTTTTTTCTTGGTTCTTTCCTTCTGAGCAGGACTTTGGATACTTCAGCTGTTGCCTTGGCAACTCCATGGTCATTTATGTTGATAACACTGTTTGTAAGCTAGAAAGAGGTTTCTGAGGAGAGAAGAGTAATATTAAATAATATTTTTTTTTCTCTTCAGCCTTTCTATTTCTGCAGTCTTTCACTACATCGTGAAAGTAAGCCTTGGGGACCCTACCAGAGCTAGAATTTCTGCTAGGGGAAATGAAGGGAAGGGGTAGGAGGGGGCAGAGAAATGTCTGTGCAGGTTATTTCTATGGCAGTAGCAAGTTATGAAAGAAAAATAATGAATGAGTGCAACTTTGAAGCCCTTGTAATAAAGGAATACCATAATTTGAAGAATCCCTAAAAATCCCTAAACCAAAAATTAAAATGATTAAATAATATAATAAGGATTATACTGAAAGACTGTATTAGAACTCAGACTTAACAAAACTAAAACAGGGTAAAGGCTGTTGCTTATTGTGTACTGCAGCCTGATCTAGAAACACCACTACAACCACTGAAATGTCACAATTCTCCATGGCAGTTCTGCTCTGTGTTTTAGCAAGTTCACAGAGCCAGTGCTGATTCCTCAGACCACGACTAGACAATTTCCAGCATCTCCCTTGTTCAGAGCCAGCAGCAGTCTCTTAGCCCATTTTGCTCTCAGCAATGGAGATATAACCACAATCTGTGAATCGAAGAGCAGTCAAAAAAATCCAAACAAGTTTTCCAATAATGTACATTTGCAAACATAAATTTTACTACAATCAAAATAATAGTTACATAGAAACTCCAAATAACAGTATTCTGCTGTTTGACATATGGCTAGGAAAGCATGATTTCTGTGGCCTTTTCTCTCACAGTACAGCGCTGAAAGAAACATTAACTTCAGTTTCTTATCGGGACACAAGCAGCTGACCAGTATTCCTACAGAGAAATATCTCAAATAATTTGGAAGTCCTCAAAATACCTGGGAAAAAAAGGAAGTATAAACCATTTATGTTCAGTCTTGAAGATCATGCCTATCCATTTCATAGAGTACAGAAGCCCTTGAAATTTGAATTAGCATAAATTGTGTGTGGTTTAACTTAAAATCAATCATAAAAAATCCACCAGAAAAATAAATAGAATTGATAGCAAAAAGTTATATGTAGTATTGACTTATATGTATTTGACTCCAATTGAAGAATACATGAAAGATGGTTTCAAGATAGAAGATCAATATTAAACTGACACAATGTCTCTAACACAGTAGCATCACAGATGCTGCAATAAGAGTAGCTGATTATCACAGAACTGCACCATGTAGGTGAAGAAAAACAAAATTATAGGAAAAACAAAAAAATCCCCACATCCCAAAGTGGAAGAAAATGGAATAAGGAAGGAAACATAATGAAATGGATAATGGCAGAAAAAAATCTGAAGAAAATCCTGAAAGTAATGATCATTAAATACTGCATCAATTCCCATTTCTAAGTACTTGGTTCACAAATATAATAGTTTCTAGGAAGAATAAACAAAGAAAAGCCCCTCTCTACAGTGGTAATGAAAAGAATAAGAGTATAACAAAATGTTTACAAGAGCGATTTGTAGATTAGCATCAAAGAAACTATTAAGTTGTAATGGAAATTAGACATCTCATAAATGTTTCTCACACCACAAAGAAATTATACATGCAGAAAGAGACTGATATCAAGCAAATCTGTTGGTAAATCTAAGCCAGTGGGAAATTTGTGGTGATGACACTAAAATATTTAATCTTTTTAATGAAATATGGGACTAACAAAAGCTCTCAAAAATGCCATTGCAGACTAAGTATCAAAGAAGAGTGATTTAAGTTACTCTAATAGCTACTGAAATATTTTGTCTCCTGTGGTGATAACCAGTTTACCACATCACCACATTAGTCAGCAAAAAGAGACAGTTGGTTGAAGGTAAGAAGCTGGGATTTTGGCCTGAAAGGTCAAACATTCACCAGATTTTCAAAATTAGCATAGTTATCAAAAAGGAGAATAGATTTTAAAAAGCCACTAAAATACCTTTGATATGCAACTTTTAGATTTCAGTGGAGTATTTGACACTGCATACTACAATTCACTCTGGAACATCTTGAAGTTTAAGGTCTACCAACAGGAATAATTAGCTTTGAAAAGGTTCCCATTATAGTTAAGGTCAAACTGCACAAGTCTATAGTAACAGAAAATCATGTCAGAGAGAATTTGTTCTCTTAAAAATTCCTGTCTTGCCCTTGATTTCAGTATGATAAAAAGCAGAGACACATATCATAAAGAAAATGCTTGATTTAAAAACCATTTTATAGAGTTAGGTTTTCTAAATGAAGCCACCCTTTGACGAAGTGAAATTTAAAATGAAATCTATAAGAAGAAATTACACGAGTTTGTTCTTTTAAAGAGTGATAGGAAAACATGCCAGCAGAGAGTATTTCTTCCAGATTTCCAAAAATAGATTTAATAATTAATTGCATAAAGCAGACAAGTTCCCAGTTCAGGTATTACGGTAGAAGGCAAGCAGATACATGGCACTGGACCATTCATTTTCTTCAGAGGTAATGTGAATTCTGATAATAACCAAAGTGGCAGTTTCAGTTGATCATCCAAAATCTACACTTAAAAAAAAATGACCTATGAAGGTGACTCCAGTTAAATTGTTTTAACACAATAAAAGCTTAAGATATGAAAAAAAAAATGATACAGCAGAAAACACTATGCAGTTAATTGCAGCTGTCATCATTAAAATACTAAGTCTTTTTCCTCTAATTTTTTCTGGAAGCTAGAAACAGCTAAAAACAAATTAACAGAATCTCTAGGACAGACCTGCTCTGCACATGGAGGAACACACAAAAGTGGACATACACTGTTTGGGGTAGGAGAATGGCAAATTTGTCCTAGGA
>VZTN01037062.1:0-10772 GCA_013400515.1 Erpornis zantholeuca | reverse complement strand
ACACTAATGAAATACTGGATTGATGATATATCCATGCTGCCAATTAGTGGGACGAAAAGGTTTGACAGATAGATTAAATGTGCTTTGATTTTAAAACAGTTTATGTTATACAAAATAGGAAAAGAACTTTTCAAAATACTAAAGATTTCAATGATCTATTATCTCCCCACTGATTATCAAGTAAAGGATTTCTGTGAATATTTTACATCTTGTTGCCCAAAATATTAATTAAGTGCATTTACTTGATGTTTTTTTCATGGCCTTGACAGCAACTTAAAGTGTTATAGAAGGAATGTGCAATTCAATTGCTAACTCTTAAGTACCAGTGGATTTTTTAGCAGTAATGTGGGAAGAAATAATTGTTTTACTAGCCTGATGGTTGATATTAAACAGTTCTGAAACTTTTTCTGTTTTGCTTTTTAAATATCAGAGTTTTCCTAAGTTATGAAAATTCATAAATTATGAAAATTTCTCATATATTTTTCATTATGTTTGGTTTTTGCATCCCTTGTCTGGGTTTCCAAACACTCACCAGTTGAATTAACGCATATATACAAATGAAAAATAACAACATTCAACTTCAGAAAAGAAATGTAAGACAATTAAATCTTACTCAAAAAAGAAGCTTTAGACAATAAGATTTAACCCCAATTAATGCTATTTTTTTAAACGTTTCTAATCTTCTCAGTCTCCCCAGAAGTATCCATTAAGACTCTTCAGAATTACCTGACCAAGGAAATTTAATAATGTTTAAATTCAGATATCAGCTCTCCTAGTTTAAAATTTTGCTTCACTTACAGGAAAGTAGCATATTTTTTATTCTACTTTTACATTTAAACTATACCAGGCCTTAACTAAAAATTTGCAAAGGTGAATGTGGCAAATCTTTCCACTTCCTTGGACAATTAGCCAATTAGTCAAATTAGGCAAGTTTGACATTAGGAACCATGGGAAAAAATAATAATTCTTCTTTTTTTTTTATTTTTGCCATGACTCTTGGAAACATCTTTTTGTGGGTAAACCATAGTCTCAGAAAATGGTGGAGATTAAGGGATAAGTTGCTAAGAAATTTAGTGAAACCTCTTTCTCATAGAAAAATATTAAATCATGATTTTAAACCTTGAATTATTTATGTTGTCTCAATATCTCTAACTCTTGGATCTCATATTCCTTGCAGCTCGATCTCCTTATAATTATATTTATGTATCCCCTAAAAATGATGACTTTTTCTTACCATTATAAAGGATTTTTCATAACTAATAATTTAGGGCTGTTAAACCATGCCCTACCACAATTACAGACAGTAAGATTTTTTAGAGCTCAAAAGTTGAGCTTTTAAATTATATTGGTTTAGCAAAAAACCAGCTTTGGGAAATGTTTGGTCTTAAAGCAGACAAGTTATTTTAACTTTCAGAGCTGGGATTCAGTTTTCGTTTGTATGATTGGTTTATAGAACATTTGAATTCTTCCAGTGTAATTTAATGCTACTATTGTTTCTTTGGATTTGAAGTATTTAGGAATCTTAACAGGAAGGGAGGAATGAGTCCATCATTCCTACAGGTCTGCTGGTACCCCTGCATGCATGCATATATACATATACATATCAAAAAGAATAATGAACTAGTATAATTTTGAGTCTGCAGATTTGCATACAAATTTCAGTGTGGGGTTCATTATGGCAGACTAAAGAACCTACTTATATCAAAGCATAGTTTGGATTGGTTGCTTCACTTCCAGAGTGACTGGGCAGTTTATTCCACATGAACCTCAAGTCTCAGCTGGAACTGCTGTTAAAACATTCTGAACTGCCAGTTTAAATTTTGCAAACAAGGAAAATACATACTTGGCTCATACTATAAAGATTCTTTATTTCATTGCAATGGCAAAAAAGGTTATTCTAGGATATGTGGTTATCATAAAATAGTCACAGTCTTGAAAGTCATGGATTCAGATTATTCCAATTCAGGACAACCAGTCCCTTATTTTAAATCTTTTATTGCCTAGATAATGAAAACCATACTAAGCTGGATATGACTGACAAAGAAACTAACCTCTAGTTTAAACATTTTAAATAGCTTTCCTTTTCTTTTTTGGTCTTTACCTCCTGTTTCTAATTTTTATTGATAGATTTCTATCTGTACAATGAAGACATTGTTCACAGAAAAAAATCCACTTGAAACCATTGCCTGCCTCAGTGGTACAGGTTTTCTATTTTCCCTCATGAGATAAACTGTGAAAGGGACATTATCATGTACTCAGATTCTGGGAAATTTGAGAGTCCTAGGTTACCCAGGAGGAAGTATTTTGAGAGACGCTTAGTTGTTAAAACGTTACCCCTGAATTACAACTTTTTAAATTAAAAGAAAAAAAATTCCTTATCTTCCCTTCTAACATCACCATGATTTTAATGAATTTGAGGACTTAATCAGGAGTTTTTATTATTCAGTGTGGAAGATTGAGGCTCATTTCCATAGCAGTTGTGGTGTACCAGACTTCTAAGCTGAGACAGCAAATAGACAAGGCTTGTTTGATTACTGAGGCTCTCTGATTCTGGACAGATTTCCTTATAGGACTATGAAAGAAAAGAAGTAAGAGGAATAAGGGGCATAAATTTTGGAGAGTTTATACTCAGGATCATCAGCAGAGATCTTGGCTAAATGAAATTTGTGATTTTGAATCAAATCAGATGCTGCACCAAAATTTTGTCTATTTTTTATTTGTCTTACTGCATAATAAGAGTGTTTTTCATATGCTCATTTCCAGGTCTAAACCAGGATAATAAAATGCAAACTGTGTCCGAACAAAGAAACCAAAATTATGCTTCCTTGTTTCAGTATTTATGTGACATTATATAGGATATCTGAAAATATGTTGGCTTTGTCCTTTAACATTGAACTAAATCAGTATTTTTTTCCATACTGAAATGAAAGATAAGCTATTCTGTGAGTGTTTATGGTACGCATGATTGAAGGAGAGTTCTTGTCTCAAAAATAACTTAACAAAAGTTGGTAATTTATTTAATGATCCACTTTCATTAATGAATTACAAGAAAATTATTTCTTAATCACAATTATACGGTCATTCTGCTAATTAACAATAAAATACATGCTTTTATCACAGAGAATTCTGTCAGACCTAGGTGTGACTTACATACTGAAAAAAATCCTAAATTCAGCTTTCATTGGTCTGAATCTAGTCCACAATCTTAGAATTGACTTGTTTGTACAGCATAACTAGGAAAACACTTGTGATACTGTAAGGCAGGGACAGAAGTGAAGTAGGAATGGAAGTTGAAATGGGAACTGTGAAATAGTGCTGATAAGACGGAAGTCAAAAACCAGAATGACGATTTAGGCCTAAATACGTGCAGAAGCATGCAAAGTCAGAGCTGTGCCAAGATGATACACAGAAGAAAGGACCTCTGCACTCTTGAATGGATAACAGTGCCTGAAACTGGGGAGGAGGGGACCAGTCACCCAAGCATATGCTGGAAAACCCCTTTGGTGCAGTGGGACATTCCGGTTAGCTCCAATCCTGCTTCAAATGTGTGCACCACTGTCATATCTGCCCATCCTGTGCAGGTGGCTTGGGAACTTACGCTGTCTCAAATGTCTCAAATGTCTCAAACAAAAAATACTTGTTTTTAGGCAAACTCAAATCCTGGCTCTCTGGCCTTGCTTCGCTCCACATGAAGGCAGAAAAGAAGGAGACAAAGAAGTACTTGACTCTTTGTGGCAGCCAGTGAACATGTTATCTTTGGTCATGATCGCTGGTAATGTGTTGCTGCCATGGAGTCAGTTTAATGGTATGCTCTAATGTTTTAAAAAATAGTCAACGAATTAAATCCAATGATACAGCATATCATCCAGTGGGGCAGTCACCTTCTGGAGAAGCTCAACACCAAATGCCTAACTCCTTCTTATAAGTAAACTTGCTCAGATAACTCTTATGTCTCTCTGAACTGCAAAGGCTTGCATAGACAGACATGCCCTAAAACTTTCTAGAGGTTAAGTAAATTTAACTGAGGACAACCACAGCTGAAGATTAACTAGCCACCCTGTTGAAAATAGAATAGGTTTTATCTCACCTTCCCATTAAGGTTCCTTTAAGGTTCAACAGAAAAAAAAAATGCCCCAAAAGAAAAAAAAAAAAATTCAGAATTTCCATTATTTGCCTGGAAAATTAATGGACTATAAATCAGAATATGTGCAAAGAAGGACTAAGATTTTTTTACATAGTTGACATTATTCAAGAAACCAGTCTGCTGAGTTAGAAATTTGGTGGTTGTTTCATAGTAGAATTAGTATATTGGAACTTCTGTTGTAGTTGCTGGAACAAAATTATTTTATTAATCGATTTTCATCTCAGAAATATGCCTCAGATGTTTTCTTTTTATTTCCTTTTCTGTTTTTTTTTTAGTATCACCCTTACTGTAGGAAGTTCAAGGCTTACCTCCTGGATCTGAAAATCTAATTAGCAGCTCAGACTGTAAATTTTTAGTTAAGATTATGAACAAGAGGTTCATAAGCATTGTATGATGGCCAAAAAACAGACAAGAAAAAAAACTCCAGAAAACAAAGACTCTAGAAGAAAAATATTGGGATGTTTTAGGTAACTAGGTGAGCTGGGGGAACTGATAGTTCCCAGAGATTTTGAAAAGCATTTCTCTGCAGAAAAAAAGGACAACCAACCATCTAAATATTGATTAAATAGCTTAGATATATTATTAATATGACTTCTAAGAAGTATATATGCCAGCTATTTTGCATTTATTATACTAAATAACTTTCTTTAATTTTACTTGTTAATGTAGTTGACAGCCTGGAAAACTGCAGTTTTCTAAGTGTCTTATACATTAATTCCTCATAAAGTTCCCTAGAAGAAGAAAGGCTATTTCATTGTATAGCTTGAAATTTTTAAGAAATGAGACCACCCCTGTGAGACAGACCATTTGATCACTAGATTGATTTCTTGCAGTGTTAAAGTCTTGACAATATTTTTCACAGTTAATTGCAAGCAGGATTATACCTCAAATACACACATTCACCTAGAGTCCGTGGAGGCTGTATTAAAGGCATGAAAATTTGGGCAGCAAGGGATTAATAGTGTTTAATAGTAAAGAAGCAGAACAACATCTTGATATATTAAGAATAACGAAAGCCAAGCATGGTACAGGGAGTGGTTGCAGTGAGAGGGTGACTAAAGCTGATAGTGCCATTGCCAGCCAGCTCCAAGACAGACCTGTCACTGGCCAATGACTAGTCCATCAGCAATGGTGGTGGCACATTTGGGATAACAGATTTAATAAGGGGGAAATGAGCATGAGCACAGGAAAGGAGTGAAAGCAACAGCCTTGCAAACCCTCAAGGTCAGTGGAGAGGGAGAAGCAGGAGGTGTTCTGGGTGCTGGAGCTGAGATTCCTCTGCAGCCAGTGGTGCAGACCATGGTGAGGCAGCTGTGCCCCTGTGCCATCCTGTCCAAGGGATTCCACACTGGAGCAGGGGAAGAATGTGAGGACAAAGAAATGTATAATGAACTGGTGGCAACTCCCATTCCCCATTCCCATTTCCCACCTGAGGGAAAGAGCCAGAAGAATTGAGAGTGAGGTTGAGCCCAGGAAGAAGAGGAGGGGTGGGCAAAGAAGTTGTTTTAAGATTTGGGTTTTATTTCTCATTATCATGCTATGACTTTTGATTGGCAATAAATTAATTTCCAAGTGGAATCTGTTTTGCCTGTGACTGTAATTAGTGAGCTATCTCTTCCTCTTCTAATCTTGAACCATGAGTCCTTCATCACATTTTCTTTGCTCTTCCCAGACAAAGATGGGCAGTGATAGAGAAGGTTGTGGACACCTGACAGCCAAGGCAAAACCACCACATACCTAGATGGCCTTGTGTCCATGATGTCTGTTGGGATGACAATGGGTGCAGCAACTGGGTCACCATGTTAAACATAGCTTTGTGACTTTCCAAGACAGTTCCTCATTATGGTGCAGACAGCATTTCACAGTACGTTGAAGAGTAGGAACTTGCCCATATCCCAGTCCTACAGAGAGCCACACAACAGTTTTATTACCAAGTGGAGTAAGTTAGGTATTTTTGCTCACCTTATGGAAGAGTGTTGACTGACGGTCTAAATAAATAATCATATTTATTCAATGTGGAGTAAACTTGAAGAAGAGCTACAAGTATGGGTGTGTAATAGAGCAGGATTTGGAATATTGATGTGTGGACCTGAAGAAGGAAACAGGGATATAAAGAACAAAATAGGTATGCTCTCTGCAACAAGAAAACTCTACTCTGAAAAACAATACTGAAGTTGTAAACATATAAATACTCTGCAAAAGTAATAATGCAGAAAAGCCTTTCCTTCATTTTGCTGCTATATCCGGTGGCAAGCAAGAAAGAGGAAGTGCTCTATAAATTGTCATTTTACCAGCTTCCTTTGAACAACACCACATAAAACTTAGCTTTGCTTCAATATAATTTGCATTAAATTTTCATAAAGGTAATTCACTTCATGTTGTATTCTGCTTTGTGGTAATAGTTTCTCTCCCCCTTTTTTTTTACAGGTCTAACAAGTATTTGTTTACCAGCATCATATTTTCTGAACTGTTTCCAACTTCAAGTTCTTTTTGCCTCAACCACAGGAGAGTCTTCCTAGAAGCCTGACACTAAATATCCAGAGATTATTAATCATATTCAGACCAGCACTTAGTGTAAGCCTGCTACAGGATTACCATGTGGAATTTGCCATACTTACATTACGATGAAATATCCAATTAGTGTATCGTAGGCAGGCATGAATTTCATTGTAGTTAAACATTTGCTGACAAGCTGGACTTTCAGTTTAACTTTGTGCATTGAGAGAAGTAATCTGATCTTATCTGCCTTTCTGTTGAGGAAATTCTCAAAATACTTTACTATTAGACCCACCCCCTCTCTAAGTAGCTTTTATGTGAGAACAAGAAGAATCTTTTATACTCTCCAACCTTATTTTTGCAAATACCATATTTGAAAAGAATGTGTATTACTGATATTCAGCATTCAGGGTGAAAACTCTTGAAAGGAAAATGGAAGATGCCATTCAAACTGAATACATACATATTTCTAAGTGGAGGTTATATGGTGGCATTATGCTAAACTGAATCTTGGGGCTATAATATTACAACACGCTTTCCTATTTTTGATCATGTATTAATCATTTTAATATCTGATCTCTAAATATTTCACCATCTATAAAATTTATGCCTGGGTGTTTTCCTGTGCAAGATATGCCATGTAAAATGAAAATATAGCTGCAGAATTTTTCTATGGAAATACCCCCAGGTCTTTTGTGATTTTTCCAGTGTGGCTGGTCATCAGGAAAGTAATTATAGCTTTGCTGTGGAATTTGAGTTACCAAATATTGACTGGAGAGAAGGAGCTGTTTCACCGCAGGTATTTTTGCTTTCTTATATCTCTGGAAGCTGCTATCTCAGACACATTTATACAGTGAAGAGTCTCACCCTGACTTCAGCATGTTGTTTTTTACTTTGATAATTGGAGTGAGTTTCTTTTTTGTCTAAATGAAACATTAGAAGAATTCAGTACAATAGCTTTTCTGGATGATACTGACTCTGAACAAACCTTTTCAGTGACTGTAAGCAGGCAATAGAGAAAAATTTCTTCTGAAATCTGGGGTTTGAGAAAAAAGCAAACAGCAACAGTTCAGATACATCTATACTCTCCATTTTCAATTTTACTTTTGAAGATCACTGGAATATTTTTAACTGATACAATCATTCTCTCATGTCATATTTAGGCTGGAACCTACATTTTGACTTGTTTTAATAATTACTTTGTGATTACAACATATGTTTTAAAGGATGCTAGAAACTTGGCCATTTGCATGATTCAACAGACTATCCTTTACCATATTATGCTTATGAACATAAGTAGGTTTTATTGGTAGACATAATGGTCATGAATTCTAACATAATGCAAGAATATATTATTTTTTGTTATTTCTAAAAGAGAACTAGCTATTGCAGATTTTTGATTTTATATTATTATTCTTTTATGATACAGTGTTCCTCTAGATTTCTTCTTGAGTCTCTGGGATATTGTAAAAAAATTTAGTTCTTCCCCTTCCTGCTAATGAAACCTCTTCAGACATGATGGATTTTTTTTTTTTTCATTTTTTAGTGAATGACAATATTGAATTAGTCTAGTCTCTTCACTGATAAAAAAATGCTTTGTTCAGAACATGTTCTGTTATCTGTAATCAGATTTAGATCAGGTTTGAGGTTAAATACACAAAACTACATGGTAACAGATTTCAATTTCAGGTCTTTTTAACTCCAACATATGTCAATGACAGCAGAATATAATGGGTACTGATGCTCTTGCAAGTCACTCACCTCCCTAGAGAATTAATGTGCAGGTATGGTCACTGCTAGGAGAAGTCATGCATAATTCTTTGCATTAAGTTGTGAGCTTGTTTTATCCCTAAATTTTTGTTGTTAAATATTTGACAACCTTGAGAACACTGAGGGTTTATTTTATTATGTGAAGTTTACATACTTTTATGTGTCAATGTAGGGAAAGAGAAGTGCATGTTTTTAAAGATGTTCTGGATTCTCAAAAACATTATTGCTAGCCTTCCTGAACTTAATGAACTAGGCTAGCTGTGCACAATATTATTGTTTCATACCGCACTGTCTGAGGATTCTGGCCTTTTAGTTTTGAGGAAGTTTCCTTAGTTAATGTTTTGTTCCTTGCTTAATGATTGTTAAAATGCTGCAGCAGCATCCATTTTTTATACCTATTGTCTGCTCTTAGTTTTTCACTGCTGCTTTTTGATCTCTTTAATACAGGGTCATGTCCCTGTGATGTCAAAGTCCAGTCCAGTCAGTGGTATAATTATGAATCCTCATGTCTATGAAACCTTTCTGAGCACTTTGGATTTCATAAAGCCCAAGTATGCTTTCTTGTTTACTTAAAGTAGATATGAACTGAAAGATGGGAAATTAACCAATGCTGGGTTTTTTTATTATTTAGATCAAAAATGAGGATTCAAACCAAGCAACATTTCTGGCTTCTGTAGGTGTATAACATGAAACTTCAATTCCTGGGTTCTTCAATTAAATTTTTAATTTTAATTAAATTCAATTTTTAATTTTCAGAGAAAGCTTTTTGTGTAGGGAAGAACTATTATACACATTATATAGGCAGACAGATGAGATTCAGCGGGCCAGATTTCTGGATCAGCTGAAAGAGAAACACTTAGCTCCTATTGAAGAACCAGGAAAGGTATCCCAAGTTTTCATTTAAGCTTAATGCTTATGTTTCAGTGCCAGAAAAAAAATTTCTGCTGCTGACATGTACAAGGTCGGACCACTGCTAAGCAATAGAAATCCCAGCTGACTCCAAACCTCATGTCATGTCAGAATCTCCAGCAAAGTACAGTAACAAAAAAGACGCATCACCTGTGTTACCCAGGTGCGCACTTAAGATTTGCTCTAAGTGACAAATTATCATCTGCTCTGATTTGAAACAGAATTTGAGTGTTTCTCTTGTAGGTGAGAAAGCTAGTTCCATCTCTTGGTCCAAATCTAATGGATGTCTTTTAAAGCCCAGACTGCATAATGTAACCATCACAGATTATTCAGGTTTGTAAATCACATACAGGAGTGGTTATGAATAATAACAGTTAAGTAGAGTAGCTGCAACACTCTTTCCTAATTAGAGCCCTGAAAGTTAAGTGATATCTGATTTAAACATTGTCCAGGGACACAGGACTGCCGAGCATTAGGATTTAAGAGGGGTTTGTCAATGATCCCCTTTGGTAACTGAAATGATACGAAAGCTCTCATGCAGCAGGATTGCATGCCTTTGTGGATTTAGATGTCATTTGAACATTGCTGAATGAATCTCAGTGGCATATCAGTGTTTTTCTTCAGCACCTAGATAAAACTGTGATTTTAGTTGTAAGACTCTTGCTCAAAGGAACTCAGTTCTCTGTACTTTACCGGGTTTTCTGGACCTCTAATTTTTAGAGCTATTGCATTAAGTTTTAAGCCTACTGGTTATTGTAGTAAATAGTCTGTATTCTCCTATACATTCATACTTGCAAAAGGCACAATTATCTAGACAATACTTTTGCATCATGCCTTCAAATGTAATTTCTCCTTTCTTTTTGTGCTCTATTAATTCAGAGATATGCATGTAAATGCTCACTCTAAATATTTTAGAGCTATGAACCCACACTGTTCTAATTTTACTCATCTTAATATTTTAACCATCTTACCACTATTTATTGACAAAGTTCCTGCTACAGTACCTAGAAAAGCATTATACTGAACCAGGGATTGAAATACTGAAATGAAAATTTAATATGATTTAAAATAATTACAGTATTTGCTTTATTTTTTATGTATTCTGTGTCAAGTTATTTTCTATATTTTTCAATATTCCTAAGGAAAAAAATAATTTGTTTCTCCTCTCTGCCATTTGTCATTGGCAGCCCTGATGAGTGGTCCCTCTGGTGATAGGGTAATATTAGGCCTTTGATTGCTACCAGCTGCGCTCAGAGTCTTTTGTTGCAGTTTTTGTGTAGATGCTCTCTGTCTGATTTTTCAGGGGCACAGTGTTTTTACTAGAACTTGCTTTTAGAAAAGATACTTTTTTATGAAAAACTGGAAAATAAATCACATTTTTCTTCTACACTGTAAAGAAAATAAATATGGCATTATATCTAAGTTATTTGTATTACTGATACCCCCTGAGACC
>VZTN01037058.1:0-12511 GCA_013400515.1 Erpornis zantholeuca | reverse complement strand
AGCATATTAAAAGGATTATAGATTAGCAATTAGATGGCTTTTTCATGAGCAAGAAATAGTTCCTCAAGCTTTGCCAAAGGTTAACAGAGATAGGATGTCGATTTTTCCAGTTTATAATCCAGTAAGGGCTATAAGGTAAGGGAAGTTATGGCATTTTCAGGATGGTAAGAATGATNTTCTTACATGAAATGTAAATATGAGTATATACTGTTAATAACTATATCTCTAAGAAAAAAGATTTCAAGTGAACTATCTGAGAGGTAAGAGACACTTTTTAAGCCCTTTCTATAGCATTTTGTTTGAAAGCTTTTGTTGCATTTCAGAGAATACATAAGTAAGTTCTCTAATTCAAACTCTGCAAATCAATGTTGAACATTATTAAGATTATACACCACCTGAATTATAGTTTGACTTTACTTTTAGTTTGTCAATAATACAGATATCTAAGAAATTTTTATAGCTTCCTTATGAAATACTGGATGACAATATTGGTTTGTTTTCAACTGCATAAAGAGAATGTAGTATGTGGAATCAATATATATTGATCACACTGGAAGCTGAGTCTCAACATTTCTAAAAATCAGGTCACTTATTTGGATAACTCAGTGTACTTTTATTTCATATGTCTAACTCTGAAAATATGGGCTTTTGGATAAAGGGAGACATAAATGAGTTTAAAAAGTTGAAATGGACATTCAAATGGGAAATAAATCAAAGATACCTGGAAATAAAAGAATGATTAACACCCAGTAATTTATTCAACAAACTTAGACATTTATGTCTGTTCATGAAGAAATTTTACTCCCTCATTATTCAGCTGCCTTGTTATCTTTCTGCAGAAATTTTGGGATAGAGGCCTGACTGTTAATATTTTGCTGAGTCTGTTTGTTACTCTGCAAGAAATGCTGGTGAATTTTTTGAGATTAAAGGTAAGAAAATAGCAATAAAAAATTGCCCGAATAATGTCTCTGATGAACAATAAAGTATAAGTTCTAAAAAGATTTTTTTAAAGGAGCAGAAACATTTACAAATTATTGTAAAAAAAAGAGTGAAGGTATTTACTGAAAACTTATTTTTAAGAATTAATGGTTGTATAGGTTAAATGAAATTTAGAGTAATTAAAATACTTCTTAATCAATTAATAAAGACAGTCACAGCTGCAGAATTTTTCATAAATAGTATGATACGACACTGCCTTCACTATAACAACAGCCCCTGAAGAGATCTGAGTTGGATGAAAGATTTAAAACTAATTCTTCCTTCTTATTCTGCCCAAACCAGCAACTATGTCGGGGCTGTAGCTACATCAGATACAATTCTGCATCATTTACTTGTTTTAAATAGCAAAAAATTTCTGGTAGAATCTGTCTCTCTGAGTACCTGAAAAGTTATGGTGTAAAGTCAGTCTCTAAATCTAAATGCCTCTTTCTTGTGCCCATTACATGTTATTGGTTCTAGGGTAAATGCATCAACTTTCTATAAAGAAAACACTTGATGGGTAGAGGATTATATACAATATATGTAATTCAACATTTTTTTTTCCCAGTATTACTTTCTTATACTGAGGATATATATTTTAATCTCAGTTAACCTCAATTTTTTCTAAATATTTTTGGCATTCAGAAAAGTAAAAAGGCAATGTTCTCTATTTGAAAAGTTTGAAGACTGCATTTCTGACTGAAATCTGTGTAATTACTACTTTGACTTTAGCTAAACTATGGGGAAATTTTATAAAGTAGGGATTTCTAATTACAATTCTTTTCAATTTAGTTAAATTGTGACAGCTGCTCTGATTTTGACAGACAAGACACAGTGTTTACATTGCAATGACAGCAATGTCCATGACACTAATTGCAACTTTTGTTGGAAAATGTCACGAATAACGTTTCAGATAGGATTCAGACATAAATCTGGCTCTTCACTCATTTTACTTTGCAACAGAATTCTGGGACATTAACATAATTTTTGTCTTAGTTAGACAAATAATTTTTACAGCAACTAATGACAGTGAAATAGGTAGCAGTCATCAGTGATCACTGAAACAGTCCAGTCAATTCATTAACTTTATAAAATGTTTGGCAGCCACTGCTCCTGAGTGACCAGAAGAATAACGTTTTATGCCTAATTATTTTCTTGTTTAATACAGAAAACATGAGATGATGTTGCAAGTATTTCTAGAACTGAGACATTTGAATTTTTATCAAAATCGAAAAGTGACAGCTGCTAAAGCTGGAATTTTTATAAGATCATCAATAATGTAGTAACAGAAGGCCCATTGGTTTTTTTCATGGGGTGCATGCTTTTAAATTTGATTTAGTTGAGGCTTTTTTAGAGTGTTTAAATTCTGTGAAACTCTTATTTTCACTGTTTTTTGGCTTTTCAGCCTAGGTTTCATAATTTTAATCCACCGTTAAATTGGATGCTTTTATAAACCTCGCTGTGATTCTTACTCTTCCTTGGGTGCTGTAGCCCATAGAAATATGGCCTTCATAGAAAATCCTACCTGAAATATGCTAGGGCCTTCCCCAGGGGAATTAAAGTGGCAAGGAAACATACCTTCCCATTCCCAGTATTACTGCTCTGGGGATAATTGACAAATCCCCTTAGAGTCTGAGGATATTATATTGTCCTATCTTTATAGCATTTCTCAATGAGTTTATACTATAGGCTTGCAAGAGAAAAATGTTGGAAAAAAACATTCGGGAAATATAAAATTGCAGCAATTGGAATAGAATTTACAGAGCATTTTCTCTCTGGGAAAGTTAAAGGTGGGGAAGGGAAGACAAGGTTAAGTTTCTTAAACTGATGCAGAGGTAATTTTCACATAGGGTTGATAATGGGTACAGTGTCCTGAGGAGTGCTTTTGCGGGACTTCCTTTTGTATACCCCAGTACTTAAATGTGGCAAACCTCCCTGCATGTGTCATGAAGTATTCTTCAATGTCAGCCCCATGTTTTCTACCTTAAAATAATTCTGACATTATGACAGGTCAGAGTATTAGCCTTTTTCCTGTACTACATGGCATCTCCATATATCCTGACTGAATCAGGTTTTTTTTGATTTATGTCTTCTGTAATGAACTCGGATTGCCATAGCTGCTTATTGCTTATCTATCAATGCATTATATCTTCAGACCTCTGTCTGGTTTCATCATTTTCTTTCTTGTCAGCCCACACAAATGTCTTTTTAATGTCACCTTCTCACTTTGTATAAAGAGTTCAGACCCATGGGGATGAGCGTGGGAAACTCCCTCTCAGCCTTTTAAACTACCTTTCCCCTCTCCCTGTTCAACATGCAGCTTCTTCCCTGTTGAAACAGAGTGGACTAATATTGAATAAAGCCTGAACCCTCACACCCCAGTTCCTTAATCCATATCACAGCAGCTGGGTAACCTGAAGTTTACAATTATGCAGATAATGGTATGAAGGAAAAGCTCCTCTCCAGTAACTAGCATATTTCCTTCTGTAGATAAAGATTTCTCACTGAGGCTGAATATGTTATAGTCCCCATTTACCTGAGAACTTTAACTAATGGGAGTTACAATGACTAGACAATCTGTCCTTCTCAGAGCCCCTTTCCATTAACACTTCTCTTAAGAAGGGCTCCCCTTTGTGGCAGTGTCCTACAAATCCCTGGCCTCTATCTAGATCTTTTCACCTCCACACGGCATTGTAAATTCATTACTGCTAGTACCATATTACTCAAGAAGTTCTGCTCAGGCTGCAAAAATTCACAGTTATGTTAATAAATAAAGAGCAGTGATCTCCTCTGAAAACTTGCTCTGTAAGTGCGAATAATCCAATTCGATTTCCTTTGGGTTTGGATTTAGCAGTTGTATTATGTGATGTTTAGTAAGGTGAAAATGGCAACTGTAGCCTTGCTACAACTGTGAAGCTTGTAGTGGCTCTCAGCTGAACCAAATCCCAGTGACCAGCAAGAGCTGGACATCAAAACAGTCCTAAGTGCTCCATCCCTATTCACTGATGCTATCTTTCTCTTCTGACAGATATCCTTGAGACTCTTACCTTCTATCCAGTGTGGCTGAGATTAACAAATATATTTAAAAATCATTACCGAGGGCTTCCAAACCTCTGTAGATATAAGCACTCTTATATGGAAATCTGCTAAATAGCTCCTTAAGATGTGTGAATTTCCTTGTCATTTGTTAAGGCTTTTTTCCCCCTTAACCTAACACAATGTAGACCTATTGTTATGGAGTGCTGTTTTCCCCTCCATTTATGAACACATTTCTACTCTAACTGTTTATTTCATATAAAATATGAAATTCAATTGTACACTTGAGGTATTCTCAATAATATTGCAAAAATTTATTCTTCTAAGTTATACAATCTTTTTTTCTTCACTTGCATGTGAAAGAGGATATAGTAATTTCGATCTGTCTGAATATTGATGTCTATTTTTTTAGTAGTTATGGAGCTGTATGCAGACTCTACATGTCTATAGATAGATCTATTATGTGGAATAACTGTTTTAGTTGATAATGATATCTGAGAGTAACTGTACAACATAGCACAGAGAAACAGCTCATTTTTTCTTTCTTTATACTAAAAGCTTTGTGAGAGTAAGATGTAGTTCATATGCTTTCATGGAGATTCCTCCAGGAAAATGCTAATTCCATAAAAGGTATTAGAGATCATGATTGTATGTAGAATTATTGAAAATATTTTTTCAAGTTATAGAAGTCTAAGAAAAAAAGTATTTTGAGGGTCTTTACAAACATGGTTTCAGATTCATTCTTCAATCAAAAGTAATTAGTTTTATAATCAAAAATGAATCTTGGAACACATTTTCCCAGGGTTTCTACCTAAGACATATTTACAAGCATAGCATATCTGTGAAAAATATGTGATTCTGTATTGTGCCCTCTACTGTTTAACTATTAATGGGAGTGTAATGGGAGTGATACGTAATCTATATCATCCAACTCTACAATTATCTCAGGCCAGAGACAGCAAGTCTTGCACAAGTTCTTCTTAGAAATAGATATGATATTTTTCCTCTGCAAAATGTCTACCACTTTAAATTACTATGGGAGAACTAAGTCAGATTTACTGATAACTCAGGGCCTTACATTGGTTTGGAATATTTTGTGCCTAAAATGTGTAATGTGTTGTAGAATTTCAGGCATCCAGACAGAAAATGGTCATAAAGCTCATAAAGGCTATATCCATCATAGTCTAACTATATTCTTCTTACAGTGGATAATATCATGACCCGTTCAGCTGTTCAAAGGGTGATATTTGGATTCCTGTTCAGGCCTCTGAACAGCCACCCTGGGCAGTCTCATTAAACAAACAAGGTATATGACTTATGGGTCACAAATTTCTTGATAGATCCTGTTGTAGAATGCTGAAAAAATTGATTGAACCTGTTCACCTTTGTTTATAATAGATCTCCTTTGGGAATCATTTCAGTTTATTCATAAACTGAAAGATCCTACCTGCCCATATCCAAAAAACCCAAACAAACACAAACCATAAGAGAAAAATGTGGCGGTATCACTGAAGGAAGTCTAGAAGTGACTGTCCTTCTTGTCTCTAAAGGCCCTAACTCCATGTTTCTACTCTTCTCTATTTTTAGGCTGGCTGCAATATCCTATCTCTTTGTGTCCTTCTCTGTTCCATTGGCAAGTTGTATTTATTTCATCATATGTTACAATAAAAATAAGCTCCACAAGTGGAAATAACAAACGAAAGTAAAGATCTGGACAGGTAAAAGGTCAGAGAAATAGCAAAGCATTGAATAGTGAAAGGAATTGAAAGAGCAGAGTGAACATTATTGCTAGCAGTACAGAATGTGTATAGTGATAGCAGGGAAACATAGTTCCCACTCACTACTCTAATACAGGACTGAAAACTGAGGTACTATATGAATGTTGAGGATATGCCTGGAACAATATAATTTGCACTAGGGAATTGTTTTAGAGACAAAAAATATGGGGTATTGTGGGAAATTTCCAGCCTGCCTGAGCCACTCTGCAGCTGCTCTGGTGTGCATGAGTCTGGAAGGGTTCTGAGCAGAGCAGGGCTGCAGGTGTGCGTGCATGTGTGGTTAGGCATTTTCTGTTGTCATTACAAAGAACTGTGCTTTTCATCCTTCAGTCTTAACCACCTTTGCTTCTCACCTGCTTGCTGGCCTTGTTAATAATCAATCACATTTTATTCACTTAACCTTAATTTGCCTGCTCCCTGCCTCTTTTGCTCTTTTGCATGTTGCAGTGGACGGCACGACTTCAGCTGTTTGTTGATTAACAAATGTGCACTGTATGTGCTGCAGTCATTTCCACTTCTTCCCAGAGCCTTTTGCCATAGCCACTTTAGTTGCTTCTTTGCATATTGATTGAACAGTGCTCGCATCGAGTATTGACTGTCACAGACAATGTTCCTCACTTACCATTACTGCCCTTGTTTCTTTCTCCCTCATCACCATTCCTGTAAATACTTATGTTCATCCAGTTTCTCCTGCCCTTATATTTCTCCACCATCTGCATCTTTGTTTCATTCTCATACTTGTAAATCAACCACATACAATCATTTCTTTTCTTTTTCTCTGTTTGAGGAATATTTCTCCTAGTCATCAGTATGGTCAATCTCAGGAGTTCAGCATTCAGAAATCATGCCTCAGCCTCCCTCTTCTCTGAGACCAGGTTACTGATCTGAAAACACTTTTTATTTTCCATTTTTCCCCTCAGAAAATAAATACAAAAATCAATCCTTTTAAGGTGTGTAGGAAACCTAGGTAGTAATGTGAAGGTATTGTTTACAACTCTCAGAAAAATAATACTGTCTTAATGATAAAAAAAATCAAAGCAGCTGCTATCACCAAATAGCAAGAGCCTGGTGTCTGAAGAGAAACACAGCTAAGATAAAGACAGGGTGAAGGAGAGAAGAATCCACACACTGTCTGAAGTGGCAGAAGATAATAATGAACA
The DNA here is from genome assembly GCA_013400515.1 of Erpornis zantholeuca. Classification (NCBI taxonomy): domain Eukaryota; kingdom Metazoa; phylum Chordata; class Aves; order Passeriformes; family Timaliidae; genus Erpornis; species Erpornis zantholeuca. The sequence goes on along the minus strand of VZTN01037058.1, from coordinate 5,559 downwards.
TACCAACTCTATAAACCACTGGTCATTTTGTGGAGTGCAACCTTGTGAGCAATGAAAAAAAGCAGATTTAGGGATAAAAAGAAAGCAAAGAGAAAAAATATCTATCATATCTCTGGCACTCTAGTTATCATATGTTTGCATTTAACATGGAGCTGAAGATCAGTGGAGAGAGTGCAACATGAAAGCATGTTGGAAAACATTAAAACACAGTCCCATATGGGGGAAAGTAAGAATCAACATGATTCTTCTCCTGGAAAAGAGAAGAAAATTCTGTCACCAACATCCCTTGCTTTGCTTTGAGTGAGTGACTGGACTAAATGACATTCACTGGTCTCTCTCAATCACCATGTCTCTGACGAAAACATATTTCTCGTAAAATTGTGAAATTATGCATTTAAATCTGTTTTCTGTTGATATCATTCTTCTATTTGTTTTGTTGTACTTGTTTTTTATTTCTATCCTCAAAGGAAGGTTTCATCAGCAATTTTCTGTCAAAATATTTTTCTGGCATAAGATTGCTATATGGAAATATATTGTCAGTGGAGATAGGAGACTACTTTAACATTTTTGTTTCCAACTTAGGAATATCACAAGAAAAGCTGTCCTTAACTGGAATATCTTCATTTTTAAATGCAATGAAGAAATTTTACTTTGGGACAAAAATAACTACACTCTAATTACAGTCTTGGAGCTTCCTATTTCTTTGCTCTGTGGTGATTTAAGTTCTCGCTATGGGCTGCATTTCTCTTAATGTATCCCAGCCTCATCCTTTCCTCATTTCCAGGAATGTGCTGGAAACCCTATAAACATGGTCTATTATGAGAGATGTAAATTGGTAGAAAAGCCAAACTCTTAGAAGAAAATATAACTTGACATCCAAATCATAATGCCTAGTAAGATTTTGCAAGCAGGTCTCAGGATGTAACATAAAAAAGGTGGGGAAAGTGCTAAAGTTAAGGCAGGAAAGAAGAAATCCAGCAGAAGCTCCCCACTGGCATGTGCCATGGGCAGGGGACAAATTTGCTTGCTAAGTGAAGAGCAGGCAGTGGAGTGGTGGGGCGGCAGGAACATGAAGCATGGTTTGATGAAGGCAAATGAGGCAGAGGAAATGTATCAAATTGAACCCTGTCCCACCAGGTCAATGGCAATGCCAGGTGGCAGACAGGTACTGCTCAGTGCCATATTTATCAAACCTTCCCCACCAGACATGGACGTTCTTTTTGTTGTATGGAATTTTTACTCATCAGTCGTTTTCACATGGATTTCTTCCACATGATTTTTTAGGTCATGACACAATTCAAAGCCATTTTTGAAAACAATTTTTTAAAAAAATTGAAGAAGTTGACATGTTCCTTTGAATTCTTGTAAAAATATGTACATTTTGAATCAACTTTCATTTCTGAAAAGATCCTCCTGTGCATTATGGTTATGAAGATGAAATATTTGATTAAAACATATCCTATATATAATAATATAAAGTAGGGGAAAATGTATATTTGTTCCTGCTAGCCAAAATTTGAACTTTGAATGGCTAAATAAGCATGTTGGAACACTTCAAATATTACTTTTATATTACATGTTGCTATTTCTGTTTCTAGCTCATGTTGTTTGCTTAATCTCACCTTGAACTCTTTGATATTCCTTGAGAGACTTCTTGTACTTAGACACTTTAAGTCTCTTCCCATTTCAGGCCCTTTCTTGGCTGAATATCTCTGAGGTCACCTTGATGATTATTGGACTTCATTCTTCTTTCAACTGATGCTATAAATTATGCTCTTTTTTCCCAATTTGTCCACTATCTTTTGTTGTTATATTCATTCAAGTCACTCCATCTTGCCCTGTTTCTCACTCAGTGACTCAGTTTGGATGTTGCTATCTTGATAATGCCTGTATTTTCTCCTGCTTGAGTAGTGTCCTGCTCTTGAGAGTACTTGTATACTCTTATTTGAAATTGAAATTCTTTACAGTAAGTTCAGTTCATGCACAATATGTTCTTAAATGGTCATATTTTACAAAATAGAGTGACATAGAAGACATAGTAGCAAACCAAGAGTGTATCTGGTGCTTTGATTCACTCTGTTGTGGACGCCTATTCCCAAGGGTCATAAGCCTTAGTGAAGGAGACTCACATATATGAGTGAAGGATTCTTGCTTCTTGCCTTTGGTAATAATAATGTAGGAATACAATTAAGCAACTTTAATTATAATTAGGTAATGACTTGTTCTGTGTGGTATGTGCTAAACTACTGTAATATATACCAACGCTTTTATATTTCCATGCTCTGCTTTTGGGATCGTTCCACAGTGGCACTGAATTTTCATATTTAATTTCATTTTCCTCAGACCTAACTGCTTTTCAGGGACTAACTGCAGCTTTGATAAATGTTCTTTCTAGACTAGTTAATATCTTAGCTTATAAAAGGTATTTTAATAAAAAAATGTAGCTTCCAGCTACAGCCCAGATTTCAAAAGATAAGAACATCTAGCTTTCCATTTCTTTTTTTTCTGAATTAGTCACTTTAGTTTAAAGACTTTTTTTCCAGACTGATTAAGAAGAAAGACTGACAAATTGAACTTCAGATTTACTCTTTCACCAGACTGATACAAGAAGCAGGTAATGAGATCAACTCATTGTTAGTCACAAAGAGGTTTCTTTGAAATGAAACATGTCAGACATACTTATCTCTTTAACAGTCACAGGGATTGATACAAACAAAAGTAAGACACTTAGGCCTACAGTTTCTTCCACAGCTGCTAAAGTAACTAATGTATATTCTCACAGCTTCTCAGAGCTGCCACTAATCTGATACCAATTTGAATTCTTAAAACTGCATTTCTTAATAGTAATTTGCCAATAGTGTACTGTATTTTTTTATTAAGCTACTGTTTGTTGGTGTAGAAATTTAATCTCTCTTCTCTCAAATAAATTAAAACTCAGCTACCATTTTTCCAGAAGACTGATTGTTTTCTTTGTATTAAACATAGGAATAGCAAAGAAAAAGAGCAGAGTTCAGTACCCCCCAGTACAAACTGATGACCCATTTGACCTTTCCTGTTAGCAGGCAAGTTTTAACCATGTTAATAGAATGTGTAATTAACAAACGAATCACAGAAGCAATAAGGTTGGAAAAGACCTTTGAGATCATCACGTCCAACTTATGACCTAGCACCACATTGTCAACTAGAGCATTAAGTGCCACATCCAGTCTCTTTTTGAACACCTCCAGGGACCATGACTCCACCACCACCCTGGGCAGCCTATTCCACTGCTCAGTCTCTCTTTCTGTGAGAGAGACATGTTTTTCCTAATGTTTGACCTAAACTTCCCCTGGTGCAGCTTAAGGCTGTGTCCTTTTGTCCTGTCACTGGATTGCCTGGGAGAAGAGGTCAACCCTTACCTGGCTACACCCTCTTTTCAGGCAGTTGTAGAGAGTGATAAGGTCTCCCCTGAGCCTCCTCCTCTCCAAGCTAAACAACCCCAGCTCCCTCAGCCACTCCTCGCAGGGCTTGTGTTCTAGACCCTTGTTGTCTAGANCACCACCACCCTGGGCAGCCTATTCCACTGCTCAGTCTCTCTTTCTGTGAGAGAGACATGTTTTTCCTAATGTTTGACCTAAACTTCCCCTGGTGCAGCTTAAGGCTGTGTCCTTTTGTCCTGTCACTGGATTGCCTGGGAGAAGAGGTCAACCCTTACCTGGCTACACCCTCTTTTCAGGCAGTTGTAGAGAGTGATAAGGTCTCCCCTGAGCCTCCTCCTCTCCAAGCTAAACAACCCCAGCTCCCTCAGCCACTCCTCGCAGGGCTTGTGTTCTAGACCCTTGTTGTCTAGACACCAGCCTTGTTGCCCTTTTCTGGACACCTTTGAGTATCTCAACATCCTTCTTAAATTGGGGGCCCAGAACTGGACACAAATTTACATCTTCAGCACTGGCTTGACATATAAAGATTGTATTCCAAGACGAGGAGTTAAATCGCATGGTATGATTTTCCCAGGTTCAGCAAGACCCACCAGCCTTGGTATGGGAGGAAAACTAGTGAGTTATACATAAAAAAAAAATCAAGAGATAAGTGGATGGAGTGGGAAGACGTAGTTGACTGGGGATATGGATGGTTAAGAAATTTTTACACATGCTCCACTGAGCTTTCTTCTGCTATATAATTTAATGCTATAGCGAGAGACAGAAGAATACCAGTAACTAATGGAGAGAAAGAGAAGATGGTTGTACTAATTTCTTTACTATGAATCATCATGGGTAGAATCAGCACTCCTCTGTCATTTCCCCTTCCCCCTCCTCATCCACACATGAATGAAAACGTTCATAATTTGAAGGTAAATTCCAATGAAACAACAAATTTCTATACCCATGTAGGATAAAAATATTAAATTTTGCATGTGAAATATCTGATTTTAGTAGCTTTTCCTGGCTTTGCTCTACCAAAGAATTAATTATCTCCATTCACCAAGAATTCCTTTCTCATCTAAAATTTCCTTTATTTTTTTCTATTCCTCTCTCCCCTGGTCCTGATTTCTGCCCCTCCCCTTCTGAGAAACCTCACTTATTTGCATGCCCTTCAGTACTCACAGTACTCATAATTCTGCTTTTCAGCAGAGGAAGCCAAATCTCTCCTTTTGGCTATGTCAAACTCCCACCAAAAGACAGTCAACTTGCTCTTTTTTTCAAGAATGTATAAAAATAAGACACTTAACTACAGCATGTCTGAGGTGCCCTCAGACAAGAAGGACATAATTACTATGTGCAGATTATAAATAAACTTCTGAAAAATAAATTTTGTTTTGATAGTTGACAGAAATAGGCTGTCCGTGAAGAATTTGGGGAGCAAAGTTCTGATAATGTAATCAGTTGTGGAAGTGTTTGGGGTGTCCTTTTGGGGATGGAATGTTGTTATTTAGCAATTCATATTTGCAATCGTGGATGAATGAGAATATCTCATTTCAGTCCTCCTGCTGCTCTATTGATACACACTCTATCAGTCCTGCTATGAGAATAAGTGGAGATGCCTGTTATGACAAAATCCACATCTGCTTTTCTCCTACTGGGACACCTGTGCAAAAATAATTCCCAATGGCAGATATACTTATTGTCCTTCCTTCCATTGTGAAAGCATAAAAAGTCAGAGTGCAAGAGATAATCTGAGTTGGCATAATTATAAAAATACTAATTTTTTAACCTTTTTTCTTATTTTAAATCAAATGTGAATTTATTTCCCTTTTGATATGAAATAGTCTCCATTTGCCCCTTGGGATCCGTTGATTTCTGCTTCTTACAGTCTCTGCAACTTATCTAAAAAAAAACAAAACAAAACAAAACAACACAACAAGCCATACCAGTTTGGAGTGAAAATCCACCAGGTGTTCCTATGTAGATTGGCAGCCTGAGCATTTCCAGTCCTTCCCTGCAAAGTTTGTGTTCTACATTTGCTGGCAGTTGGCTCAGCGTGCTGTTCTTCTGGGAAAGTACACCTAAAATGATGCAGCACCAAGGCACTCATGTTTAAACTCATGAGATGTTTACAATTGTTATGAGCAGCATAATCTGA
>VZTN01037057.1:6298-20623 GCA_013400515.1 Erpornis zantholeuca | reverse complement strand
GGGTAGAATTTTCTCCTCCACTCAAAAAGGTGTATTTTCCTTTCAGCAAATACCCAATCTTCCCAAGATAAGAAGATTAGCTTCTATGGAAGCTCACCTAAGCTATATGAACTATAAAAATCAACTCTAAGTTTACTAAACAAAGGGAAATAAGATGGTATAGCTAATACAGCACTTGGAAATACCATTGCCAACCCTTTTCCCCAATCTTACCCTCAGCTTGAGGTTGCTGAGGTTAATCCTAATGGTGTCTTACTCCTTCACTAAATGTACAGTTTGCCTTATTGGTGACTGTCTTATTTTAACTGAAGGTTGTAGCCATGTGGGGGTTGGTCTCTTCTCCCAAGTAACAAGTGATAGAACAAGAGAAAATAATCTCAAATTCTGCCAGGTTTAGACTAGATAGTAGGAAGAATTTCTTCACAGGATTGTCAAGCACTGAAACAGGCTGCTGGGGGTATTTAAAAGATGTGCAGATGAAGCACTTAGGGACTTGGTTTAGTGGTGGGCTTGGCAATGCTACACTAATGATTGGACTTGGTGAGCATAAAGGTCTTCTCTGACCTAAATGATTCTATACAAATGGTTTAAAGGAATACAGAACTATTCTCTCTCACGTTTTAGAACTGGAGTGAGTACCAATCACCAAGAGTTTAACAATCAGTGTGGTATGAAAAGAAGACCAACAGCTTTGATTCTACTTCTAGACAGAGCCTTGTAAGCCTGATGAAGAGTCCGGGTGCTTTATTGCCACCAGTCTGGAAGGGGCACTAGGGACAAGGGACATAGATGGTGCAAAACTGCTGAACAGAGCACGTCCCACTATAATGCAGTCTGATGGAGCTTTCCTGTTACAGATCAAAGTTAGCTGAAGCATTTTTTTAGCTGGCTGCCATCCAGATAGTATTCAGACTACTAGATACCTGGGATGCTGGGACTAGCATAGAATTAATGTCATAATGGAAACCTCCATAGACTCACAGGTAGTTTGACTCTGTAAGCTTCCATTTTCACACAGGCAGTACCTAAATGAGTACCTAACCAAGTGTCTAGACCAACCCGGAACACTAAAGCCAGGCAGTTTTCAAGGTGTTGGCATAAAATACATGAACAATTTTTGTGGCATGTTTTATGCCCCAGTGAAGACTAGTTTTCAGCACAGACATTCAGTGTTATTGCTCATTGACTTCAACAGTCTCAGTATGAATTTTTACTTTCACAATTTTTTAATTATATTATTTAAAGAAGTGGGTGGAGGAGAGTAGAGTAACATCCTGTACAGGCCTGACTAGCTCTATACCCATTGAATGCTGCATTTATTTTAAGAATCATGTTTCACAGATGTTACATTGTTCACAACTAAATGACTCCATATATTTTAAGCAACTATTATGCAGATAGACTCTAACCAGCAGGAAACACTTTTTTTTTTCAATTTAACAGCACATATATTTGAACTATATAAGAAAGATTATTTCTGTCTTCTGTATTTTTTTTATTTTGTTCAAAAAGCTTTAAAAGCATTACAGCAGACAGTGTAATTATGTGCAGGTTGACCTCAGCTGGGAGCATAATCCAAAGCTTGATTTAATCACAGAAGAGTCAAGTCTTACATTTCCTTTGCTAATACTCCCAAAAGTTTCCGTATTGCTCCTATTTTTTTGGTACATTTTATAAAAACATTGCAATATGACACTTAACCATTTTTAGATAAAATCGGCCATAAAGATATTTTTCAGTATCTTCCTCAACTCCTTCATACTCCTGAAATAACTACAGAACACCCTATTTTCCTACATATTTAGATTGTCAGACATCTGACAGTATTACCTACCATTTCCAAGAAGAGTTCTGAAGATATAAATTGAAGCATATTCAGTTTCACAGGTAAAACTATGGATAGCTGTTGTTGGAGAGAAGCACAGTACTCTAAAAACATAGTTTTTAGATACTCCATCCTTTGTCCTGGGAACAGCCATCCTAAGAGTAAAATACTCAAGCCTCCTGATGATGCACTGGCAATACTCCGCAATGAGCTTCACACAGTGAGTTATAAAAAAGTAAAGCTACAGAGTATATAAAATCTGTATGCAAAATTTTAGCAACTGAGCTTAGAAGGCAATCTTTTTTTGCATCAGAATGTGCTTCGAACTGTTTCTCTTTAAACAAACAAAAGAAATCATTGTTTAAAGCAAACACACTCCCACATGTCCTGACAATAAGCAGGAGTCTCAATTACATGAAATCTTCACTACAGGCAAACTGCTTTTCTCACTCTTACAAACATGTGGTCCTGTACTTAAATGTCACCCATTATAGTTAAAAGATTAAGACTTGCCAGGATATCCAGCTGTTTGCATGATTGCATTGCCATCAATAATCCTTACCTTTGTAGTAAAAAAAGATCAGTTGCATTACTGTAGCAGTAACAGACCAAACCCTGACTCTCCCACACAGATCTGAAGTACAATTTACTGCTAGGGCAGAAATCATCTAAGAGAACACAAAATCTAGATACAGAGGGAGGATGTCATAAATAAATTAGATAATACTGACTAGCATGGGAAGTGCTGGATCCAGCACTACATCTGTCTAGCCTCTTAAGATTTACAAAAGATAAAAACAAGTGAATTCCATAGTAACTTATTTGGAAACAATACAGCAATTGACCACCTACTGTGTGCACAAAAAGTGTCCATTTTTTTTCAAAGAGGCTTCCAAAGATAGGGACTTAAGTGTATGCTGATGCACTGCCAAGGTCATTGTCCGGATTTGGAGAGAGTCTTTTAAAGGGCTGTTTAAAGAAGCACTGAGCTAATTCAACTAAATAAACATAAAGCACACATAAAACATACATAACAAACAAGCTCAAAGTTCACATGTATTAAAAAAATGAACCACAAACAAAAGAAAACCCAACAAAGATACTGGAAGGCAAAACACCGGGTGTTTAAAATACAAAAAAGTAAGAAAGAACACTTCCACAAGATCGGCCATCTGGGCCTCTGAGGGTAATATAAAATGAGCCACATTATTTCCCTTTAAACACTACTTAAAACAGTTCTTTACCTGCACACAGCGAGCCTGTGTACCTCAGCACTCGTGTGCAGAGAAGTTATGGGTGGGTGGCAAGGGTTTTGTACCAGGGAGCTACAGAAGTGGCATCTGTGAGAAGATGCCAGAAGTGTCCCCATGTCCAACAGAGCTAAAACCAGCAAGATCCAAAAGGTACCTGCCACTGGCCAAGGCCAAATCCATCGGCAACCACAACAGCACCTCTGGGATAACGCATTTAAGATGGAGAAGACTGCTGGCACAACTGAAGCCCAAGAGAGAAGCAAGAACAGGTGAGAGGAACAACTCTGCACACACCAAGGTCAGTAAAGAAGAACCTGGGGGAGGTTCTCCAAGCACCAGTGTCATAAAGACTCTCTTGGAGCCTGTGGAAGATGCCATACTGGAACAGACAGAAGGGCTCTCAAGTAAAACATCGTTTCAAAGAGAGCCCATGCTGGACCAGGCTCCTGGCAACCTGTGGCCCCTCAGACAAGGGAGCTCATGCTGGAGAAGTTTTCTGACAGGACCCATGATCTCCTGGAGGACAGACTGGAGCAGTCTATTCCCCAAGCACTGCACCCCATGAGACGGACTCACACTGGCAGAAGTCCCTGGAGGCCTGTCTCCTGTGGGTGAGTCCCCACGCCAGAGCTGGGGAAGAGCACGAAGAGGAAGGAGTCATAAAGAAAACACATGAAGAACTGATGAACAACCCTTTCCTCCTAAGCCATCCAGGGAGAAGATGCAGAGAAATCAGCAGGGAAGTTGGGCCCAGGATGAAATAAGGGGTGGTGTGACGATGTTTTATGATTTGGTTTTATTTTTCATTATCAAACTCTGATTTATTGGCAACAGATTAAATTAATTTCCCCAAGCTGATTCTGTTTTGTCTCTGTCAGTAACTGGTGATTGATCTCTTCTTATCCTTATCTTGACCCTATCATTTTCTCGCCCTATCCAGCTGAGGAGGGGAGTCATAGAGCAGCACTTGTGGACACCTGGTGGACAAAATCTACCCACCGCAAGAGCACACCCAGAAGTGTATGATCAGCACAGATTCTTGGCCTCTTTTCATTCCTATCAATTATCCTCACTTATACTCAGGTTAACAGCTCCTGGACAGTAACAATTACTTTTGTCTAGTTCATTTACACTGCCTACCAAAACACACCTCATTTCAATGTACTACCCATAACATAACTCCACAGAAAAGGAAAAGAACTGAAGTAAGAACTGAAGTAGTATTTTAATGCAGCCAAGTGAGACAAAACATTACTTCCATGTATGCATCATTACTGAACAATGCAACTTCTCTCCTCCCACACAAAATTCTAAATAGAAATCTCAGCAGAACTGTATGTACATATACAACTCGTTGGAAAATCACAAGGCTCAGGCACAAAGCTGTCAGCTCTGACAACAACGTATGGAACACTAGATCTCTCCTGAAAGCTCGAGAGGGAGAGGTCAACAATTAAAAACTATGCCTCTCCTTCCCTGTAAACAAGACAAACATGTAGCACCATGTGGGGTTTTCTTTAAGCTGGTACATGTCTGGTCACCATACCTTACTGTGTGATGTGGCTGCGCCACTCCTAAGTTAGCCTGTCATGTGAAATGAGTGTCTATAAATACCAGGTATTAGTTTGAATTTAGTATATTACTTAGAGTAGTATAGCATAGAAATCACAGCAAACAAGGGCTAACTGCATCAGAGCACTCATTGCACAGAAGTGCTAGGTTTTCCTTTTCCTGCTCGTTACACAGAAATAGGTATTTACATTGCAACGTAATTTGATGAATAAAATAGATCTCTTTAGATCTGTATTTCAGAGTTATTATGGCATTTTGGGACTCTTTTCCTTTGGAAAGGGGCAAAATAACTAAAAGATAAAGTCACTAATGAATCACTGGTTGGTTGGAACATGGTAACTCTGAACAAAAAGAGGCAACACCTCACCCTGAAGGTTCTAGGCACACCTCACCCTGAAGGCTTGGCAAAGAACTTACTTTACACGTATCCTAATGAGTTCTAAGTAATTTCTTTTTCTGCAGGTCAGAAGACTGAGAATATACATTACATAAGTGTTCACGCTGTGCCATAAAATACTTTAACTTTTGGTTCACAGATTCTCTTCTTCTGTGCTTCTGAATGTTAGTCAGGAAAATATACTTAAGAGCATCTTAAAACTGACAACTATCTAAATAAACTAATATTTGCATAGAACAAAAACATTTAGTTCCCAGGTATTACGGTGCTAGTCTTAACATCTTTCATTAAAGATTTGCAATGTCAGGACACAGGCCTAACCAAATCCTCCAGTAAAGAGCAAATGTTATTTTATGAAAACAAAGAAGAGTATTTGATGGAAAGAGAAAAAAATTAAAGGGGTACAATCAATTTCACTGTGAAATCATCCTATGGGAATTACATCAGCAGCACTGAATTAGTACTCTTAGCAGTTTTACAATGCATTTGGCATGGTAGCAAATAATTTTCAAATGTCTGAGTCTACTGTTAGACTTTTAAAAATCTAATTCGAAGCAGGTAAAGCATTATGACAATGCCAGATTTTAAGTACTTGTGTGGGCGAATTTGCTTTTTAAACTGACCCAATAGCTCACTCCTACCAAAAGAAGATTCAACTTTCCATCTCCTCTTGCCTCTCTTCACAGTCTACTCTTGGCTCCATGTTCCTTCTGCTCTCAGGTGCCCTTTTCTCCACTTTACTGGCTTCAGTATTTCTCAGATCCTTCAACAAACTAACTCAGCATCTGGCAGAAAATTACTCTGTAGTCTCTCTTGGAGTAATGTACAAATATTTATTGAGTTGAATCAGCATACTGCAAGGACAGAGAAGCAGAACAGGAAGGAACACAAAGCTGATGGGGGGAGGACAGAAAGCGATAGCATCCCCCCCCATCAACACTAGCAAACTGATGATCCAGTTCTTCAGCTCCTTTCAACAACACAGCTGATGAACTGCCTTTAAGCCCAGGTGATAGCTGAGAGGTAACTCAAATGACCCTCTGTCCATTCTTTCAATGCTGGTAGAGTTCAGCCTCTACAGCACGTCATACAATGGTGAAATCATGGACAGGCAGGCCTCAGGAAACAGCATTCCACATCCCTAAATGCAATTTTTAGTTTCCAAGTTCAAATAACGTGAATTTTACTTAAAAGCTGAATATGTCCAAAAAAAGTCCAGTAGAAAGAACATATTTACAGTCCACTATTAATAACAAAAGGCTAAATAAGATACCAAGACAATCCTTAGATCCCGTATAATGCACAGTTTTCCTCCTAACTTAACAGCAAGTACAGTAAATTACAAGCTATTAAAACACTTTCATAACAGAACAGTATACCAGCCAAAAACAATTTATATCAGCATCAGATTTGTATTCTGTGGTGCTAATTGTTTAGGTTGGTTTTGTTCCTGTTCTTAGGGAGAAATGAATGGGAAGCGATACTCAGTTTAAAAGTTATAGCAAAACAAAATCCATGCCTGACAAAGCAGCATTATAAAACACATTTGAAATTATACATACCATTTATCTATTCATGCAACTCTTCTAGAACAAGAAGTTTGGGATATTTTAACTTCCTCCCATATATGAATTTTTTTCTGAATTATACTACTCTAAAGTGACAAAATAATACAATTTAAAATTTGGACATCTGATGACAATGAACAAATAATACATTACTGAAGGCTAAAAAATTTGGGTTCTGAAGCCCCAGGGTTATTTACACTGTAGAAAAGTTACAATCTTTTAGAAACTTCTGGACCTAATCTACAGATTTTCCCCCTCAAAAGTTTCACAACTTAATTAATACATTCATTTCTTTTTCTTTTCATTTCTTTTTTTCTTCTTTATTTTTAAAATTTCCTTTCAACATATATAAAACACACAGTGTTTTTTGAAGTTCAGGCTTTCTTTTAAAAAAAAAAAAAGTTCTAATCAAAACTAGTTCTATTTTAAGCATGGGCTTCAACTATAAAACACAGTAAGGTTCCTTCTACCATAATAATCTATGACTCTAAGTTATTGAAAATATTTTACAACACTCTCTCCCTAAAGTAGCTCAAAACAAGTCATGATGCAATACTGTTATGTGAAAAGTTATGCTACTATTAATTTTAGATGACCCACATAAATTGTCTGCAAGCCACTGCAAACAAATGCTAATTGTTTATTTAAATAACATTTTTCAGAGAAAAAAACCCCAAACCATCCAGTTCCATCACACCAGTATCACAGCATTTTTCCAAAAGAAGGTCAGAACCACCTGCCTACAAATAAATGCATTTTGGAAAGTATTGTAACAGTAGATAATGAAAATTTTGGGTTGTTTTATGCATTTAAGAAATCAAAAGTTCTCAATTTCCTTTTAAACGAAATTTAAAGGTTTAGAGAATGACTGGAAGTCATTCACCTTTCCAGAAGCAAATTCATAACAAAGAAAGTCCAGCAAGTGTTCAGATTTGTCTGAATGAGTAATGTTTGTCATTAGTAATCCAAAAAGCTCACAGCCATACATTTGATAGTACAAAAATACCACAGCAAGAAATAAATAGAAAGGAAATCCAGAGATAGGGTCTTACCAATGAAAGGTTTTGAACAGAAAGCTGTATCTGCCAAAATTTTTGTGACTGGTGAGCAGAGTCATGCCGATATATTACTCGTGTTCTATTTTTATCTACAGTCAATAGCTCCAGATGATAATTTCCAAAGCCTGGCTTGCCAGGGAAGCTGTCTTCTCATCAAAACAGATACATACACATATTGACTAACTCAGTGATGCTCTGTATCCTTAGAGTATCATTCTCCCTCTCCTCCTGTCATATCTTCCTTCTCTCTATACTGTATTTCTGATGAATAGGTTTTCATCTCTTGCAAAAATTAAGTTTGGCAGATATATCTTTTGCTGGACTGAGTCCTAACTTCAACTGAATTTCTCTCCAGTAACAGCAATATCCTGGTGCATTACAATGCTGTATTTCTAATAATACTAAAAAGTAAATGTTAAAAGCACATCCTCAAAACCAAAAAATGTAGTCATTTACAAAAATCTCTGCTTCTCAATGCCTTCTTCAGCTTTGTGGTAGCAATATTTACATATGTAAAGCACACAATCCCCCCCACCCCGATATTTGTAAACAGTGTCTTGTCATGTTACAGAAAGGAACATAAAAAGATTAAATTATTAGAGTGAAACTGCTTTTAAATTCAAAACCTGCCTGGGTAATAATACCATGTCAGCCAGAAAAGGAGAGGAAAAATACGTTACTAGCTTAAGGAAGCAGTTTTAAAGAGCATTTACCTGAATGGAGGACATTTAATTGAAGAGGAAAAATAATGGTGGAAAAAATGAGGAAAAAATATGCAAGTCAAAGGGAAGCATGAAGAAAGTACAACACAATATCATCTCTAAAAGCTATGAAATAAAGGAAGTTGTGAATCCTGAGTAGCACAATGGGTTATAGAACATATATTACATAGGTTGTTCACACCTCTTCAAAATATTCTGTCATATGAAAATGCTGCAAATGGGTACCAACAATTAAAAAAAAAAACAAAAAAAACCCAGGAAAATTTATCTCTACATCTATGAAAACAAGGGGAATATCAAATAAATTTATCTCAGCATCAGAATACTCTCCCAAGTAAAAGACATAAACTGTTCCCCAATCTCACTTTATGCAGTTAAAAAGATGATATACTGCATTTTCTTTCTTTTTTTTTTCTCTCTCCCAGGTATTTAGACAAGGAAATTATGAGACTGGCAAGCTGCTGTTTCTAAAAATTAAGTCCAGGCTGAATAATACTGCTATATTCTACAGAATACTTTTCATCTAAAATTTAAGTTCTGTCAAGAAAGATCTAATTTTTCAAGTTAATGCCCTTGTCTTTCTGTACATATAAGTTGCCCATGTTTTGAAGAAACATACATTGTTTTAAGTACTCTGACTTTCAGATACAGCTGCAGTAGTCATTGTCAGCTTGCTCTAGTAGTAGCTCAGTACCAGCCAGGGTATGAATACCATGCAGGTGTCTCCCAAGAGCTTGGAGGCTACCTGCCTGTTCTACAGAGCATACAGCTGCTGACATATTTTATTTTGGTTAGTACTGACATACAGTACCAGTTCAGCACTTAAATAGCTTATTTACAAAGGATTTAGAATCCAAACAGTGTTACTGGAAACAAGTGTTAACTCTACAAATAATAAGTACAAAAAAAAAGCATTCCAACAAAAGTAGCTTGGATTTCCCAAATGCTCAGCATTAGTCTTAACTCTGCTCTCCTCATGTCAACAGGAAAAAAAATGCACAGTACTTTACTTTAATCCTCTGTGCTCCCAACATTCAATCCAAAGTGTTCTGTTCCCTCCTGAAACACCTTATGTATTTTCTAAACCTAACTACTGCAGTTCATATACAATATTCAGTCAGTCCTTCTTCTTGCATATAAGGATGTTACACTGGTTTTGATGGGAACACTACTGCTGCTAACATTTTTTCTGTGTTAATGGAACACTGAATACTTTTTCTAATGCTTTATATTTACTTTTGCATTATTTTTGAGTCTGGTGTTGAAGCTCTCTTTAAATCTCATTGTGCCTAGATGCAGATCACTGAACAGCAACCGGTCACCTCACTTTTGGAAAACTTCCACTTTTGTTACAGTGCCCCACTACCTACCACATAAACATTTACTTTAGAACTGAATGCATATGGCCAAAACCAATGAAATAAAACTCTCCTTATTACTGAGACAATCCCGAATATTATTTATTACTAATATATTAGAAAAGCTTCAACAAAACAAAATATTATTGGATATTATTAACCTTTTTTGATATAAACAGAAACGAATTACAATATTGAAGAAATACATGCTGGAAAACAACAAATGTGAAATTCCATTACATATAACTAAACCAATTCTTTGCCACTTCCTCTAATTTGACAGGCATATGCCTTTCATTCAAAACAAAAAAACCCTTGCCTACTAAACATGCAAAAGTAATTTAGAAAAAAAAATTCATCTGATTAATGAAGGAAATAAAGTGACCGAACAGCTTTCCATCAAAAAAAACCCTACATTTTCTTCTCATACAAGTTGTTACTGCAACAAAATAGATTTGTTGTTCCTTAGTTATTTGAATCAAAAGAAAATTAAGTCAAGCAACTCAAGATAAAGGTTTTCAGGACTATTCTCATACTTAGCAAATCCCTCACTATACAGGAGATGGAGATTAAAAACAGCAGTAGGTCCTCACTTTCAAGGCAGTCTTAATTCAGCCACTGAAGATAAGATACTTTCAAAATTACTTCAGAATTTAATCAGGCACTTAGCAGTGTTTGAACTTTCATATTAAAAAAAATTCAAAAGAATACACATAGAGGAGGGATACAAAATGTTTTTTGTCTACCTGCAAACACTAGAATTCACAGATTTTATAAAGCAAAAAGAAAAGCAAAGCAAGCTTCCAACTAGCTTTATACATGGCACTCAAGATCCTATAGACTGTCATCCACCAAATTTCAGTCTACCAGGACAACTAAGAGCTGTATGGAAAAGCAACATTCCCAGGGGCTGATAATTCAAAGATGCTGAAGTAGACATGTAAGATACAGATCAGCTTCCCAAACCCTCAACTCACTATGCAAAAGCACACAAGGAAATGTGTCTGAGGCATGACTAAACCACCCATCCCTCTTGATCACAATTTACACTAACACGACTTTTTATTCAGGAGAACATTATTACCTTCAGCCTTTTGAGAACACAGAATGGACAAAGAGATACAGCACCATTTTTGATATTACTAAACTCACAGAAATTTACAAACGTGTACACTTAGCCTAGAGAAACTCTTCTATAGACAGGGAACAGGCAAGACCAAGAATACAGAGGCCAATTATCTTCTGCCTTCTTGACACAAAGTTTAGTGTTTTGGAAATACTGCTGAAGGAAGCTGGAATCCCAAATAAGAATTCAATGGCATACTCTCTGTTGAAATAACATCTTTTTATCTTTTAACTGAGAACTTGAAGATTTTATTGAACAGTTTTTCATAAACTTAATTAACAAGTTTTTACTTTAAATTACTCAACTACTACAAAATCAATAGTTTTATTTGAAAAAAATAAAAGAAATGCTATTTCAAAATTGCAAATCAGGCAGAAGAAAGGAATCTCAGGTCACACAGTTCATCTACAACCATTTTACTTACTCATCTTGGATCTGTTTCTACTTGCGACATTCTTATGGTTTATTAAAGGTCTAAAATTCGGACGGAGACTATTACAAAAAGCAACAATTACTAACTGCTGTGAAAATAAACTGGCTTGTGTGTAACTTATGGAAAGCAAGGAATGTCCAAGTAGGGGATGGACAAATCAATGCAGGCTAAAGCAATGAACATGAGGCTTGCTTTCAAAGGTTCACTTTGCTTTTCCACCCCAAAGAATACAAATGAACAGAAACTGCAAGAATTTCTCAAGTAATATTCTAACTGCACAGAGGAATTTGTCCTGGGGAATAGAAGAGATATATGAAATAACTATAAACCACAGAGGCACATTTTAAGAGACTAAATCAAGGTCTTGGGGGTTGCAAAATTTTACATTAATGTAGTCCCTTCACATTCCCTCCTAGATACCATTCTGGTTACCAAGGCTTCTCAATCACTTCCTCTTTTCCCAAAAAATTATTGTAAGAGACAAAATTGTTTAAAATTGCTTGGATCCAACATTCCTGCTATCAAGCTGACAGAACTCCAGCACAGATGAAAAAGGAAATTAAGTGTAAGATAAAACACAGATTCAGTAGGTTTTCTTTAAACTACAAAAACCTTTACTTCAGAAATACCAAGCAGTGTCCATCATCCACTGCCTCATTTGCTTAGAATTGCAATGACAAAGAGTATCAGTATTTGCTTAAAATAAAGACATTTCCTGTCGACCAAGTAAACCTGTAACAGGTAAGGAAAAGAGATACCTGAGAGCCAAGAGGGAAAGAGCAGGTCATTCCATTGGTTTCTTTTCTTAACATGAACTACTTTTAATTAAAGAAGGATCGACTTACACAACTGACAGAAGTACAGCTGTATTGACTTTAGGTACACTACCAGACTGGTTACCATGGGAAAGGAAGGTTGTACTGTAGTCAAATACATACACCGGCTCTGCCATTTTGTCTGCACCAAACAGAGATTCTCTTTATTAACAGAGAATAAAATTACGCAGCTTAGAGAACCAATTTATTTTTTGCCAGTAGTACTGGTACTAATAAAATAGAAGTTGAGATTCTCCAATAAACAAATAGTTCTTGCTCAGTAATTCCTAACAAGTGTTTCCTCAAAAACACCACAGCCCTCGAGTTAGGTATCCATTTCCCAAATTCCTTATGTTTAACAGGAACTCCTCTTATCCTGCACAGCTCCTTCTAAAAACGGCTGAAGGCTAAATCTAATCTAAGCATACACTCCCAAGCATTCATGCAGTCAAAAACCCCAGTGAAAGACAGTATGTTTTCATATTCTGTGGACTAAAACTACTGCTGAATCTTATCAGACTAATTACCAATTGTACACCACACAGCAAGATTTAATTAAGTCCTTTAAACAGACACGAAAAAAAAAAATCAAAATTACGTACCCTAACACAACTGTTTGGAAAGAAACTTTTACCAGTCAGTGCTATACTTGGATGTTCTTACCGTGATTACATCATTGATACTACAATTTTCTCATACCCTGTAACTTCAGTCACCAAGGTAAAGCCTGGCCTGAATTCTACAGACTCAAAACTATGCCATCAGAGAGCAAGAAGATACGCTCACACTTCATCAAGGAAAAAACAATCACCACCACACATTTTTTAAAATAATATTGGCAGGATATACGTGGTAGCTGAAGCAGCCAAACTTGACCTATATCCACAACAAAATTAAGATGATGTTTGCAAAAATAAATAATAGTGTAACCGGATTCATACTCATAGTCACACCTTGATATATCCGGGAACATTCTGGACCAAGGCCACTGAAGCGCAAAAACAAGTGTAGAATTCTCATTTTATACTGGGGAAATCTGGGTCCTCGTACAACTCAGTCCACGAAGAAGAGAAGGTGTAAAAATTCTCACCCACTGATGCTAGAAGTTGGTTAGACGGACATCCTCAACTACTCTGTCTAAAACAGTATACGGTGTAAGAAAGATATGAAGTGTCCTGAAACATCCAAGTCTTGATAGACAATACTAAGAACAACACAGCAAATACCACTAAGACCAGACAGCTTGTTTGGTTTTTTTTTATCCGAACTCTAGGAACTTCTCAGCCGAACAAAAGTTGTACTTATTCCAACTCCACTGGAAAACATAATCTCCCTATATAAATACCAGATTCGACACCCAGAGGTATGAACCTCGAATTTTTTGGTCTCAAATGCCTAAACTGTACTGTCAAAATAAACACCACATGCTGCTCTCATTTAACAGAAAAAATTCAGACCCCAACACATCCTGCTGCAAGGCAATACAAGAACAAAAACATGGGAGCAAGACCTTGCCAAATCCATCGGATATTTGTTCACAAACATCTACACTTGACTGCACAGAAAAAAGTAGTGAGCCACAATCAAATGAGTAGGGAAATCTGCATCTCCTTAAATCCTGGCCCTAGAGACCTTGGAAAGGTTAAGCCTCATTTTCTCACTAAGGAACAGGACAGCAAGAACAACGAAAAGAATGACTAAAAAAAAGTCACAGATTATAAACTACATGCGACACTAAGTGGGGGCATCTGGACCACGCATAGCCTCACCTCCTGGATGCGCCTGCGGGCCCTCTGGAGCACCTCCTCGTACCCCTTCTGTCGCAGCTCACTCAGGCTCTCGTAATACTCTTCGGGGTCGTCGGTCTCGGTGAAAAGGACCTGTGAAAGAATCTTCCAGCCACAGGTATCCAAGCTGTGAACCAAGTAACCTTGCAGCTCGTAGCAGAGAGCGTCCATCTCCTGCTCGGACAGTTCCGGCGCTCCGAAGAGCACCGTCCACATGCCCGAGGGCTCCTCGGGGAAGGCAGGCAGGTAGGGCTCCAGCTCCGAGTTCACCGAGCACAGCTGCTGGTGCACGGCCCGCAAGTCTTGGAAGGAGAAGAGGCCGGCCCAGCTGCACTCCTCCCCCGCGGGCTCCGCGTCGGGAGCGCCCAGCTCGCCCGCCCGCGGCGGCGAGGGCGGCAGCGACAGCGCGGA
>VZTN01037055.1:0-17593 GCA_013400515.1 Erpornis zantholeuca | reverse complement strand
CACTCTACTAAAAACCCACGTAACACTTTAAATATATATTAAAAATAGTAATGTTGTAACACTAAATGATCAACAAAGCAAGCAGTATTCTACCAGTAGTGCCTAATCGAATACAAATAATAACCACATATTACCAAAGGGCCTTAATTATATAATTAGTGAAATCTCTACATATATCTGGGAAATCTCTAGTCTTTCATAATGAATAGTCCATTAAAATATTTGTATTATACTGTATACAGAATACAGTTTAAAAAAAAATTCTTCCATATTAATATTTTTGGAATAAAATGTCCCTATTGTAGTGGACTGGTTTCTTTAATTAATTTTAATTAAAAAAAAAAAATCTCTTCAGTATTTACACAGGGCTCTTGAACTGTGTTGTCAGACAAACACAAGGGAATAGGAGAAATAGCACAGACCTGAAAGGGGCAACCTCCACACCAAATCCTGTCCTGTCCTCCATATTCTGTGTGTTGGCTACGTTCCTCCATCTCCCTTTCCACACAGTAAAAAACCAAATCTAAGTGCATTTCTCCTACTTTTCACCAGAAGTCATGGACACAGAAACGAAATTTCTTTCGCTGCTCCACTGCATGTTTTTACATTTGACAGCAATTCATATTCCAGAAGTTTCTCTGAAGAGCAGGGTGGAAAAGGTGAGCTCTCATTTCAGGATGCTTCAGAAGAAGCTTTAAGAAATCAGTTGACTCTCTTTTTACTGTTAAGAACGAAGTAAGGAAAATAGTAGCAGAATTTGTGAATAACCCCATGTTATTTTGCCTATTATGTGTAGTGATTGTTGTGTAGGGCATTCCTGCAAAGCATTGATTAGGGTCAGTGTAGAAAGAACAGTGCACATTGTAGTTGTGATTACACACACAGTTTACGCCCTTTCATACTGTGATTTAGTCCACAGTGGATGCTCTAAAAAACATGGTAATTGCAGATTTATTGAAAGGAGACAATTTCAGCAGTTCAGTGAGCTTATCAGAATGAGTTTTGCAGATGAAACTGCACAACATTTTTAGAAATGAAATGTGAAGGACAGTGGGGAGCAAAGTCTTTTTCTTCAAGGCTCTGGCTGGCTACCAGAGCATGCAAGTGGATATTGGTAATTGACAATTTTTCTCTGGATTTATAGCAATACATTACTGGGATGCAACATAACTGCTGAGCAGTCACAGGGAATGGTGCATATTTTCCACAATAGAAGGTTTTTTTGACAAGATCTACAGACTTAGCTGACTGCAGACTCACACTCCTCATACATAAAGAGTTCCTCACTCAGAACCCACAAGCAAGGAACAGGTTCCCTTCTGTCAAGCTCTCACCTTCATTATTGCCTAATTCAATACCAACTTTCTACATTTCACTTAGCAGTAAACAACTGAGGCATAATGTAGTCATAAGAGGCACTTATTCTCACAGTGCTAATTGCTATGTTATATTTCTGCACTTTAAGAGTAACAGAATACAAATGTTTGCCTGCTGCAGAGCAATATGAGGATGAAAAAGGCTACTGCAGTAACCTATCAAGATTTCACCCACACAAGTAAATAGCAAAATCTGAAAATACAAATGCATGAACCAGAAATTCATCCATATGATTTAGCTGAGTATGACTCAATAAAGTGCTTCTGAGCAGAGTTTAGTTGCCTGCTACCTGAAATGTTCTAGCATATCTGAGCCGTAGAAGGATTTCAGACAGGATGGGCTCTGTAGGAGATTCTTTGTCCTTCTGGACTGGCAGAGAGACCAGGAGGGACACGACAAGGAATCTCTAGAGATATTCACTAGTTGCTTGTGCAATTTTACCCTGGTATAATCAATATTAAGCTTCATAAGCAAAGAAAATTTTTTTTCCAATCACATTATGAGTTCCACACTGCTGGAAGAAATGCATTAGGGAACATATACATTGCCCTTTGCAAGTTATTAACGTGCTTACCTGATTGGAAAATAAAGTTAAAATGATTAACAAAACATGCTTTGCTGCTGTAGCTGTGTAGACATTGAAGAGGTATGGACTTTGTTGGGTGTTAGTAAATAAAGTCCGTTTATTACAGAAATCACTAACATTTACAGCTCTTTAACTTCCGGGCAAATTTTTTCTGTATGAAGAAGGTTGTTTTTTCTCTAAGATCTGTTCTAAAACCAATATATATAGACGAAGAGAAGATGTGCAGGTTTATTCTCAAAAATTTTATTTTAAGCTTAACAATGGAACACTCTACCACCTTTCTTCCTCACCCGTTAATTCTCCCATAGTGTGCCATCAGCTATTTACTGATTTTTTTAACATCTATTTTGCATTGTACAGGACTTCACTGTCGACCTCCTACTGTACACATCTGATAGTCTGCCATTTCCATGCTATGTAGGAGGATGATCTGATATTGGTAGTTAAGACAGCAGCAATATTAGCACCTTGCTAAGTTGGCAAAGACTTCTTAGGCAGTGTTCCTCTGCTAATATACCACATATTCCAATCAGGAAATAACAGTCCAAAAACTATTCACCTACATTTTACAGTTCATCTCCATACTAAAATACTTGACGATCCTCTGAGGGGGCCTGTCAGGGCATATGCCATCTAAAAATTCTGCAATCTGCATAACCAGGCATGGAGGGGAGGTAATTTTGCAAAACTAGTCCAGAACAGAGCTGAAATTCTGTCGTTTTTGAACATTACCAAGATATTTGACTGCATTAAAAATTAAAATGCTTTATTTTCTTATAAAATTTGCATCATACTTGAGTTAGTATTAAAGAGGTTCATCCAAATAAGGATTTTAGTTTGTTAATATGCCCCAGAGTGACAGTATGTTCCTATTACTTCAGAAGCTATAAAAATTAAAATGTTTTTGGGCATTATCTGACTTTGCTCCTCAACACAGCTAGTGTAGTTTGTGTGCAGGCCATAAGGACTAGAAAACTGAGTTTTATTTTGTTTTGTACCTTTCTTGATTTCTTAACCAAACACCTCCAGACAGGAGACAAATCTGATTACACAATGCAAGAGGTACTGAACAGACACACAGTAAGCATCTGGTTTTCTGCTTCATCACCAAGTCTGGCAATCCTAAAGCTTCTCCTCAGACCGCCAGAGCAGAAGAAGTAATTCCAAGATATCATATTTCCTGCCACCATTTAGAGCCTACTGCTCAGGAGGCAAAAGATTTGCGAAAGCTCTTTTTTAACCAAGGCCGTGTTTTTTTGAGAATAAAAAATTTGTGAGCATGGCTCTGCCTTAGGACAATAAGCTTTTAAAGCTTTAAATATTCCTAGAGACCTGTTCCTTCTTTGCAGGCCTCATCAGAAGGATTTCACAGCTCACATAAAACCACATAAAACCCATGATTTTGTTCCACTACTTTCTACCAGGTTTAACAGAACTGTAATTTGGGTTAGCTGAGCCATATTCAAGTGTCCACAGACATAACATTCCATCAAACCACCTCAGACTAAGGTTGTAGAAACTACCCTGGGTTAGATAATCTTCTCACCATGGCTGCCTGAAAAAGCAAGAAGCACACCCAGCAGCAGCAACTGAAAAAGACTGGAACAGTTATACTTGTGACTATCAAGAACAAAAAATCCTCACGATAGAGAACTGGCAAGACTCAAATCTTAACTAGTTCATATAAAGCACTCTATAGCCCTTTGTTCAAATTTGCTTGAGAATGGCTTATTTAGCCTAAAAAAGTCTGTAGTTACATTGACATTATCTGAAAATTTAGGGAGCGAACACAGATTTTACTCAGGCTATATGTGGCTCATCTACAAGACTGGACCAAGAGGTCCAACCTTAAGGACCAACCTTAAGACACTTAGGTTAAACATTGTGCCAGGTCAAGAAAACTGTGCAGGATCTAGAATTTGTCTGATTAGTATCTGGCCAGCTTGTACATCATGCCTCAAAAAACCAGTCTAAGATCAGAACTCAAATTAAACCACTACAGCCTTATGGGTATATCATAAGCTATAGGGCCAATCAAATTTACATGGCCATAAGAAACTAAAATGAAGATACAACAAATTATCTATTGCTCAGAGTAGTGATAACAGAGAAAAAAAGCTTTCTAGGTCATATAAAATATTTGTATAAACTATGCCACTGCAAAGTTGAAATGGAAGGTGCAGTATGGATGTAACAGAGAAAAGACAGCCTGTGGAGAAGGCTCAGGAGGAAATGCCAACTCATCCTGAGGGGTCCAATGCACAACCTCAATCAAACACAGCCATGCAGGTTCCAGACCCAAACGAGCTCACCAGCAGCCAGCTCAGGTCTCTGCACTGGTGGCACAGCCAACTTGAAGACGAATCTACCTTTGGATAACTGAGTGGTTCAGTTTCCCAGCAATGTACCTTGTGATGGCGTATTATTATAATTAGAATAGCTGTTGCTAGAAAATTAGTAGCTAAGAAATAAGCAACCCAAGTCAGTAATCGCAAAGTATTTAGTGCTGTGGGCTTCACCTGGAATTTCTTCCTAGTATACATGTCACATACCACTGTCTATTTCTTTCAATGTATATAATATAGCTACTAATTTTATGTCATATAGCTGTAATATATAGCTGCAGGTATAACATTAGGTAACAATAAAGCTTAAGTATAATATTATAGAAAATGTATTTTCTATAATTTAGCTACTACTTTTATAACCCATATAATTACTGCTTAGGGATAACACTATCTTTTTAGAAACTTGTTTTCTTCTTTAGCCTTTGCAGTGAATTCATGGTTACTAGGATATGTATGGGATTTGTTTTTGAAGGGCAGAGAGGGAAAAAACCCTAAACAAATAAGTAAAGATAAAGAAATAATCACATACCATTTTCTCTACATGAATTTCTGAAATTGTGTACAACCTCAAGAGGGTTCTGCTTCTAAAATAATCGGAGCCCTTTCAGCAAGGCTTGATGTTTGTTAAAAAACTAGAATAGAATAAAATAATAGAACTCTGTGTCCCTAATTAGAAATATTTTTTTAAACTATAAATTATCTGCCTAGAAAAAACAAATTAACATGGTAAGACACTGCTGCACAGAAGCACAAACAAAGCTTTATCCATGTTCATTACCCACGAAAATATGTGTTTTAGAAAGAGGCGGATATAGAAATTTGTAAGATGACTGTATTCCAAGAACTTGAATCTTCAAAAGTTATTGTTTAATGCCTAAGGGCATTGTGCAAGCACTGAGCATTTTCAGGATCCATTCTTTCTCATGCAGAAACTTAACTCACCTGGTAAACTTTGCAAAACACACACAATGTAGAAGTGGATTTTCCAAATTCTCACCTGTTTTTTACAGGTAGTTTGTCTTTTTCCCTGACTGAATTTTTAAGGTTTATTTCTTCCTTTCTTAAAGTCATTCACAGTTATCTGACAGACCTTACTGATACCTAGGAACAAGATATACATTATATTTGAGCTTTGAAAACTCTTCCTACTGTTAGTCTTTTTAGTGTCCCTAAACAAAACTTATTTAAAACTGTAAATAAATAAAGCACACCAGCAATAATGACATTGCCCTATTCCATACACACCCAATATAACCTCGGTCATGGTATGGACCAAAAATTGCATGAAGAACCAAAAAACTTCACAATGCAAGTATATGTGGATGTTTCTTGCTTATCAAGCTTTACCATATTGAACATTTTTTTGTGTGTGCTGAACAATCGCTATCAATTATGAGCAGCACTTATGGCATGTACAGTTTATGTGACGTTTAGGAAACCCTTACAACATTCAGCTGAAGAAATTTTTTATGTTGAGCTATTTTATGTACAATATTCTTGCTGCTACAAATGCTTTAGAGTGAACACGGTAAACATACTTTAACATTTTTATCGCCATTACTGCAAATGGCTGATCTTATCACAGTGTCTCAAAACTAAGGCCATCTGATGAAAAGCTATGGTCTACTGTTTCATGTTCCTGTGGGCACTGCTGGGTTTCCCATTGCTGGGTAAGAGGTGGCAGGAGGCCCATCTGAGCTTTGAGACCTCCTACGCTTTCTCCTGAGGTGTTACGGAGAGAGTGCAATACAGAGCTGTGATGTGGCTCTTCCAAAACCCACACCATTTCCTAACTGCACGCACAGAAACAAGGCAAAGAGGAGTTCTAGTCTCATTCACACTTCTCTTAAAGGCATTCTTCTCTTATGCACACCTAACTCAGGTTAACAGAAATCTTACCTATCCGCTCTACTCCTACAAAACTACGTTTTCTCTCTTTCCCATTATTCTTGAGTCAGCAAATGCCCTTAAACCCACACTGTTCTGAACTGAGATTTCAGAGTTGGTCAAATGAAACAGTCTGAGGAGTCTGGCATCGTACTAAAAAGCTACAAGTGTGGAGATGCATGAGGATTGCTTCCTTTTTATGCAGAATTTAGCACAGGTCTGAACCGTCTGCTAGAAAATGTACCCAAAGCAACTGAGTAACAACCATGAGGATTTACAACATTTGTAATTCCCAAAGCGCCACTATCCAATTCAGTCTAGATGACGCAGTTTACCATAAACCCTTCTATAAATCACCAGGATCAGCATTTCTCAGTGGATATTTCTGGGGTTCCATCAATTATATCTCTGTGATCCTCAGCAGGTAACTGAACAGACCTCTAGTCAATAGCCTTATATGCATTATCCAGTATGCAGCAATGGCACAGCTGTACAGCTGTTAAAATTTTTCTGGAGGTCTACAAATAAAGTACAGGGGAAGAAAAAAAGCACTCACTTAACAGTGCTTCACCCAAATTTAAAGCTATCTTATTTGTCAACACAATGAAAGTACAAATAAGGAGCTCTAACTTCCACCGTGTCTCCAAGAGTGATTTTGAAATTAAAGACTGCATGAGGTTGCAAGCCATTTCTCGGGAAAATATCCATTAAAAGGAAAGCACTAGTGAAATTACCCCTCTGCCTGCAATTTTACACAAGAGATGTTTGTTACTACTATCTGCATCCAAGACTAGGCAGTTTTTAAACCCTCTAAAGATCAGGGCCTGAGACTTTTCAGCCACAGAGATGGTAATTACTCTGGCAATAGCAAAGCTGTGGCAGAGAAGACAAGGTCCCCAGATCCGGAATTCTGTCTTCAGTCTATTAGTCAGCTCACCACTAACCCATTAAGCCATCAAAAGGAGAGGACCACACAGTATGGATTTTTCCGTTTCTGTTTTTTTTCCTTAACCTCATGGTTAAAATGAAGCATGAACTGATAAATGAATCAAGCACAATAAAACAAAATCAAAATAAATTAAAATAAAAGCATGAAAAATACATGATGACTAAGATCCACAGCCACATCACAGACTGATTTTACTTGAGTTATTACAGTGAAAGTCAGGTGGTGTAATTAGTTTCTACATCATTACTGCTATGTGTGTTGGAACCACACTTAACTACAGGTATCATTAAAGTTAAGGAATTGCTTCTTTTATGAGGAGAGAAACATTTGCAGCTCTACAAACCACAGACTAGCCATAAGGGAAAACATACTAACATCTGAATTTAATCATATGTTCCTTCCATCTCAACAAATAGACTTCAGAAAAGTTCAGTACCAATGCAGTAGTATCAGTCCAAGATGTGGAAAATACTCCTGTGGTTAAAATACACTTAGATGAAATATTTCAGGGAGTTTTGTAGTTGAAACTGCCATTTTCACAAGCCAAGCTTCCCTGAGATTAAAGTCAGTTCATAAAGAAAACGAAAAGACTTTTTCCATCTGCTTTGCTCTGCCCATTTTTTTTTATTTGCTGCTTGCATGCATGGAAAAGAAGGATGATGTTGCAACATGAAATACTATGACTTGCAGATTGTTGAAAGGATCATTACGTATTTCCTTCTTTTTCTTTCCTTTGGCTAATAACACTTTTCCAAGCAATAGCTATATTCTATATTACTGTATCTTGACAGCAGATCTCTACACAAGTCAACATTTAAGGTATAATCCATGACATTTAAGATCTGCAAGTGCTGTTCCTACCTGATGATGATCCTGCTACTTATTATAGCACACTCTGGTTCTATAAAAAGTGGCTGAATAAATTGGCTTTTTCCAAGAAAGGATAAGGTATCACTTCTGTATTTCCTACAGATCTTTCAATCCATGACATAAAAAAAATTCACTATATATCTGTATGGTAATAGGATTTATATAGGCCGTAAATCTCTTTTCATCCCCTTTTAAAATACTGATTTCACGATTCTTTCTTAGAAGAGTAGGCCTCAAAAATAGCTTTCTCTGAATATCTCTGAGCTCTCTCAAAATTTGACTTTCAAAAGCAAAGCAGTGAGACTGAATGAAACTGGTGTGTGAAAAAGCAGAAGGCCTCCAAGCAAATATCTTGTCTTGTGTCTATCTAATGGGAAAAAATCTATGGCTAAATCTATTTGGACGTTTGGTTATCTGCCCAATAATTTTCAGCTCTACAATTCTAGAGAAACCATGAAACTGGAGAAAAAAATTATGGAAAAGCATATGTGCTGGGGCTGGAATCCAACCCTTTGGGGAGGCAATACTCCTCCTCATGTTTTTTCTGCAAAAATACTAGTTGAAACAAGTCCAAGAGCTATTTCCTGAATCTTCTAATTTCTAGGGACTTTCCTCAACAATTTAACACTCTCCTATTCCAAGACACTAAGGCTGTGCCACCTTCTGACTAATGTCCATATTCTTAGGCTAACTCCTTTTCTGAATGTGCTCTGAATTCCAGAACGATGCTGTTGGCAGTGGACCCTCCTTGTGCACAGGGTCACAAAGGAAAGGTTTGTGTCAGCAAGAATATTACTAACTGGATCCCAGCTGCTCCTTTGCATCCAGGAATGGTTTCGTGCTGAAGTTAGCAGTTTTTGAGCAGGTTCAGTATCTCTGTGGGGAAAAAATCATTAACTCTGAATAATCCAAAACATGATGTATCTCTAGAAATCTGTGCAGAAATGTGGCTTTCATTTTTCTAAATCTAATTTCTGAAAGAGCAACTCTGTGTCTTTTGGTGTTTATCTGAATCCCTGGAGGAGTCACTGCTCCACTGAAGATGAGATTGCTTTAGTCTAGATTTACTGCAAATCAATGAACGCTGAGTTCACAATTCAGTCTGGTTATATTCTAAATGACTTTTCTCTTGCATGATGGCTTGATAAAAGTGTAATCCAACTAAAGAAAAAAGTTCATCACCACAAGTTTCAAAAATGCTTTACTAATTCCTAGGATCATAGAGAAACCAAATGGCACATACATATCAATGATAGATGTCCTTTCAATGCTGAAACTTTAAGTTAAAAAAATATCCTCTCCGGTTTGAAAAAATATCAAAGAAACTGTCAAGAGTTTCTTGGATCAAATTCAGCTCTGAAGTAGCTCTTTATTTTACAAGGAAGATTAACCAGATGATGCAGGACATTCACATTTCTTTGATTCCTCTGACACTATTCCCTTCGGGATTTCTCTGATCTGTTTCACAGGGCAGTTCTGCTTGAAGCACCTGAAGAGTGTCTGTGCCAAATATAATTCCTCCAGAGGACAGAAAAGAGCTTCTTCTCCCTTACTGACAATCCCTTTGGGGACTTCAGCAGACCTTGCCTGGCCAAAGACAATAGGTCACAACTGAAAGAGCCACTTAGCCAAAGTTTCAGAGAAGTTTCCAGCCCCAAAAGCAGAACTAAGATGAAACTGAAAGGATCAGAGCACAACCTATAAAATCCTAGCTCAACTGTCAGTTGCCCAAAGCTGGGAGCATGTTTGTGACCATTGCTATGGCCAAACCTCTTCAATCCTGTAACAATTCACATCTCTTTCTGAAAGCATTCCAAAAGGGAAAAAGAAGTTTCATCATTTTACAAATACAGCATTACAATGTCTTACTTTAAATAATGCATCAATAGCCTGTATTTTTTAAGAATTATTTTGATCATTTCTAGTACTTTGAAAAATTTTAAATCCCATATGTATTGGCCTCGACTTTTTTTTGTTCAAACATATATAAAGTTGGGGAAAGTAAAAGAAAAAAAAAAAAGATACTGTCCATTAGACCACAATCCCTTAGTTGTTTTCTTTCTAGCATTTCCATTTCTGGTGGACAGGATACTAACAGTAGAGCAAACCTACAGTCTGCATCTTAGAACTAGATATATTTTCATATTTTTGCTCCATTCAGTCTTACCACACCGAACAGAGTAAAATGGAATAGCAGAAAATTTACCACATCTTTTCAGGTGTGCGTATTTACTTCAGTGGGACTTAAATGTAATGTGATTCTAAATGCTATGCTTTTAATGAAAGGGGTTGGATAAACCAGAAGCAAAATATGTAACAGTGGAAGAAAAATAAAGAGTTAAGATTCTAGACAAAAGAAGCTGTCACAAGAAGAAACTAAGTGAAATGAAGTGAAAAAGCAGATAGCACAGAGAAGAATAATCTGTACTTTGAACAAATGCCCTGTATGCAAAGCCCATACTGGTTCATTAAAAAAAAAAAAGGAAAATAAAAAAGTGGGCATATAGGTAATCAATATGTCCTATACTGATTTACCTACAACAATGTATTAGCTATATTTTTGGGATTATAATTCATTCTTTTTCATACCATTGACTGGAATTAGAAAATGCCCCTCTACAAGAAGGGTTGGACTACAGGTCTCTCAGCCTTACTTTGGTACCACATACCACAGGACAACTAGAGAATTGGGCCCAGACAGGACGGGCTTAGAAAAGGCAACCAATCTGTTTGCTTTTACAACAAAAGTGACACACTTATGGGTGTTGTCCACCCAGATTTCAGTAAAGCATTTGACATGGTGTTCTCCTGGGCAAAATGGCTGCTTAAGGCACAGACAGGTGCACTCCTCACTTGGTGAAAAACAGGCTGGGTGGCAGGCCCAGAAAGTGGTGGTAAATGGCAGTAAATCCAGCTGGCATCTGGTCACAAGTGAGGGTCCCCAGAGCTCTGTATTGGGGCCAGTCCTGTTTAATATCTTTATCAATGATCCGGATGCAGGGATCAAGTGCACCCTAAGCAAGTTCACTGATGACACCATATTAGATGAGAAAGTCAAACTGCTGGAGGGTAGGAAGGCTCTGCAGAGGACAGGCTGGATCAATGGGCTGAGGTCAATGACATGAGGTTCAACAAGGCCAAGTGCCAGGTCCTGCGCTTGGGTCACAACAATCCCACACAGTGCTACAGTCTGGGCACAGAGTGGCTGGAAAGCTGCTTGGCAGAAAAGGAACTGGGAGTGTTGGATGACAGCAGCCACACGTGGGCCAGCTGTGCCCAGGTAGCCAAGGAGGCCACTGGCATCCTGGCCTTTAGCAGGCACAGTGTGGCCAGCAGGACCAGGGCAGTGATTGTCCCCCTGTATTTGGCACTGGTGAGGCTGCACCTTGAGCCCTATGTTCAGTTTGGGCCCCTCCCTACAGGACAGACATTGAGATGCTGGAGAATATCCAGAGAAGGGCAAAAGAACTGGTGAAGGGTCTGGAGCACAAAGCTTATGAGGAACAGTTGAGGAGCTGAAGGTGTTTAGTGTGGAGAAAAAGGAGGCTCAGGGATGACCTTATTGCTCTTTACAACTACCTGAATGGAGGGTGTAGTGAGGTGGAGACTGCTCTCTTCTGACATGTCTCAAGTGAAAAGATGAGAGGAAATGGCCTGAAGTTGTTCAAACTAGATATTAGAAAAAACTTTTCACTAAAAGAGTGATTAGGTATTGGAATATGTTGCTGGGGGAGTGGTGGAATCACCGTCTCTTGGAAGCATTCAAGAAGCATGTGGATGTGGCACTTGTGGTTATGGTTTAGAGGCTATTATGTGGTGCTAGGCTGATGATTGGACAAGATGTTCTTTTTCAACCTTTATGATTCTGTTACGTGAAATTTGACGAAACAGACCCTCCAGAAAACCACTCCTCTTCCATCAAGAATTATTGAAAATATAAAGCAAACATACCTAATTCTTCTGACAAAAAGAGAGAATTGTTTTTACTTTCTTCTAGAACATAAAACTCTGCTAGTAACACTATACTGCTGTCAGCTTATTCTTAAGCTGCACAATTCCTTGGCACCTCTCATAGCATTTCAAATTAGTTGCATAAAATCCATGCCAGTTGACTTCAGAATCTGGTCTTCGTTACCTGGTATGAAAATTCCCTTGCTTATATTAGATATTTGGGCAACTTCTAACTCCACTGACAGAACAAATAGTATCATCCTTGAAAAAGCTATTGAAAGCAAGCAGAGTCAGTGTGTTATACTTTAACCTTGGCAATGGACCATCTGAAAATTAATGGATACAGTTTGGAAGATTAAGGAGACATTTGCCTTCTCTTTTTAGAGAAGGTGGAATCTGTCTGATTCAGATTCATTCTGCTCAGATTCAGAAAGTAGAAGCACCATCTTGCATTGTATCACAGACCTTAATCAACAATGTCCTAAAAGTGAGGCTTTACAACAAGATCTTATTTTAGGAAAAAAAGTGGTTTTAGTCCGTCATCAACAGACATTAGGATTATCACTGTTCAACAGTCCAGACAAGTCCTTACATATTTTATAGGAGCAACTGATCTTACCTTCATCCTAGAATGCTTTATCTTTATCCCTAAAATGACTTGTGGGTACTAACAAAGATGCAGTAGGTTAGCCTCCCTAGAAGCATTTTATCATCAGTGGAAACAGAAAAAAATTTAAAAGATTAATTTAAAATAGGAAATAAATAAAGGAGTCCTCTAAAAGATAAGCAAGAACACTTTGTTTGGATCCTGCTTTCAGTCAAACTTTTACAATGTCTGTCCTTCCATGCTGACTACAGAAGCTACCAAAGATACACACTGAGTAGCACAATTATTATTCCTGATAGCCTACATAAAAGCTGGAGGCAACTCTTAATTGGGAACTTGTATTTCTGCTGAATCTTAGAAAATAAGTTTATGGGAGTAGTATTTATTGTTTCCATATGCACTAAGCTGTCTAAAGAACCACAGCATTTCCTTAGATAACTCAGAGCAATTCTGGGGCAAAATTAACAGAAAGTTTGTTATGAAAATATTGACAAAACCTTTTCAAGTTTGATCATAGGAAACAAAATTAGTCTAGTCTTACTGGATGATATTTACTTTTGCCAAAATAAAATGACCTGAAATAACAGCATGATGCCAATACAATTATACAGCATAATCAGATTGCTTATTAGGACCTTAAAAACAAACATTTCTTTCTTTTCATGATTACTCCTGATAAATATCACAGACTTGCCTCAGATTTTTTTTTTTTCGGCAATAGATCATTATTAGTTAAAACCAAAATCTACTGTTATTTCAATTATTGCTTTATCAACTCTGCTTTTCAGGATTACATAACCTATTTTGTTACATGGCTTATACTTGAAATCCTACCCAAAAACAGGGGTTAAACATACTGAATAAATAAACATAATGAATAATGAGAATGAGGAACAATATAAACAAAATAAATTGCAGGGAATCAGCAAAAAATGCAGCTTCAGGTTGGACTGGATTAATGAGCTTCAGCCAAAGAAAAGCTTTTACAAAAGGAAAGGACTCAAGGTCTCCTGAAACACATCTAGAGTGCTTCTATCTGAAATGAGCCTACTGCTTTTCCCTCCTCAATAGGAGACAGATTCCACCTTCACTTCTGCTTACCCATCCACCCCAAAAAGCTGCTCTTTTTGCCCTTTTTGTTTCTCTGGATGAAGAGTTAGGATACATCTGTAATGAGTGACAGTTTTTACAAGTTTTGAGCTGTGAACAGGTAAAGGCTTATTGACCCATGACAGCTTCTGCATGTTGCTGCAGATTGTTTCATTCTAGAGCAATCTTGAGGGGCTGCACATTTCAGCCTCTGTTTTTCACTGGAAAAAGTGATTCCATTTGTAATGTCAACATCTAATATCACTGCAACAGTGCTGAAGCCTTTACTTCCCCCTCCCAAACAGCAAACCCAGTAATTTTTGTAATTGTGGAAACTTAAAATTGAAAATAGGCAATTTACTTTTTCTTCTACATCATGTGCCCTGTGCCTCTATTATAGCAAAACAAAATCGTGATTTGAATTCTGGACAATTTTGTACCACCCAAGACAAATGACATCACTGAAGGTTTCTTTCAAAAGAGTATCGAAGTATGATATATTCTTTAATATCTCATACTGGAAAAAAAAATCAGATATTTACTAGTACCACTTTAAACTATATTCAATGTAATTTTTTTAGCCATGGCATGTAAAGAACCTTATATTTGATGTTTTGCATGAGAAATAGCACAAGCAAATATAAGCCTAGAAAGAACAGTGCACACAGTTGTCACATTTTATCATCAGTCCCTTACCAACTGTTTGTGCAACTTTGCCAAATATTAACAATCTATTCTGAAATGCCTGCTCTTTCTCTTTCATCATGATGGAAACTTTTAGCAAACACAGTTCAGCTTTTCCTGAGAATGAGTTTAAAATTAGCTTATCCATTGTTACATGCCTTTCCATCACTGTTTAATAACACCACCATCCCTTCAGGGCAAGAAATAATCTTGTGGGGAAAAAAAGGGAAAAAAGGGGGGGGGTGGGGAAAGGAACTCGTTACTTGTGCTCACAAAAACAGACCTAGATGTATTACTTTGTCCTAGGTTACAATGTAAGATGTTCCCTAAAGTATGGATTCTATCACCTATCTTCATGAGCTGTTGAAACCAGCTGGGGCAGTGCTCCCTGCCTCCTTTCTCCGGATTATCTCCTGTTAATGGCCCATCAGTGCCTTGCCCATGGCTCACAGATAACTCCTGGATTATCTCCTGNTGCCTTGCCCATGGCTCACAGATAACTCACTCCTGGACTATCTCCTGTTAATGGCCCATCAGTGCCTTGCCTATGACTTGCCATCCCGTTGTGAGATGCTCCGCCCAGAGGGAGGAACCAGGCATTCCATCCTGGATATAACTTAGACTTTGAATACCAGAGGCAGCCTATCCCACTGGATTCTCAGAGGACAAGAGCTACACAGCCACCACTGGACCTCCCGAGGAAGACCAGACCCTCTTACAGGATCACTGCTTCAAGAGAACCACATCCATCACTTCAGGAGGACTGCAGCCACCTTCTTATGGGACTGGTACTGCTACCTTGACTAACAGGGGGTCAGGTCGTATCTGACTCTGTCAGTGTAAACCAGAGGTTTCTGCCTTTATTTTTAATTTTCCTATTAAATTGTTACTCTGACTTGGTGTCTCCCACTGGTTTGTTTTTCAAACCAGTACAGACTTGTAAATCTGAAAAATAAATAAGTCATAATTAATATACAATCTAAGAACTTCATAAAGATTTGCTCCCATCAGTTGCTCAGATGTACTAGATACACTCATTTTTGATCAAAGTAATAAGCTATCTGCTATAAAGAAATAATTAAATGTTTAAAAGGATCTGGGATTTACTCATTTTCATAGAATTCTCTGAAGGTTACCTTTTTCTTCTTCATGGATCTTTAAGACACTGAAAAGGCAGAACACTCTGTTGCCCTGAATTTCAGTATTTCAACTTGTCAAATCAACTGCTATTAGATTACTATTGTTACAATAGACATCTAGGGCCATGCCACTTAAAACTTCTCAATAACAGAAGACAGCTCAAAATATTTTAAAGAAAAAATCTCTTATGAGATCCACTGCAGAACTGTGCACCTGTAAAGCTCCAAATGCAGAATAAAGCACTAGGATGTTATCTAATTGCAAACCATATAGTTTTAACAATCAATGTATAAAACAGTTTGTGAAGATTAAAACCTGTTTTATGGATGAAAAGAAAGAAGACATACAAACTGCTCTCAGCAGCTTGCAGTAGCATCCAGGAAGCAACTACTGCAGAGCATGAAAATGAATGCAGAAAAGTACTTTTCTGACAGATTTTAAGATTTTAACACTGACTGCTTTCATAAGCAATGATCTGTAAGTGAAAAGATTAACAGTAAAGTGGTAGTACACACAGCAGTAAACAAGCACTTTGAATTTTAGTAGATAAGTCTCTGAAAATTATCATTATGAAAATAACCTATTTTCAAGTCACTTGTTTTAGGAACTCAGTTAGTGTACCATACTGTACACTAACTGCTTAGCAGAGATTGTGTCACTGTAACACAGAATAAAATAAATTAGTTTTGGAAGATTCACGCCAAATGGATTCATACCAAAGATTCATGAACAAACTATTCTGTGATGTTATCAGAGCAGTAATAGTTCATTGTTTTAATAGACTCATAGGTAAGATGAAAGTAATTTTTTCTCAGTCAAGAGTTGAACTTTTCTGCATTTGTAGAACCATATTTTGAGATGAATGGCATATATACTTCGATATATTAATGAACAGATAGAGTATTAAGAGGAATCAGCATGCAATTAGACTTGTGCCTAATTGACAGTGATAACTAAAGCACATACAATACTTCTGTAAATGCAGAGCTTAAATGAGTGAATGGAAGAAGAATCACTTATCTAATTGCTAAATGAAAGTGTTTCTGAGCTTTGCTGTTGCCTGTGAAAATCTGGTACCCAAACTTTTTACATACTAATCTTTGCTGGACCTCCTTTTGAAAGATTATGTGGAAATGAACAGGGTAGCCTCACAATGTTTTCATTCATTTTATTTGAGACTCCAGTACTGGAAAGCAAAAGGTCCATCTCAATTAATAACTGGACAGTTTGAAAATGAGAATACACTGTCACTTCTCCTATGAGAAACAACTCCGTTCAAGATTAGACAGAATCTTGCTGAGATGGCCTTACAATACCATAATTCTTCATGAACAGTATGAGATATAGACTCATACAAATTAAAGGTTAATGAAGAGAAACAGTCTGAGAATATCTACATATTACTGTGGATTACAGCACAATTCAACCACCAGAATTTTTCATTCCCTTTTACATTAAGTGAAAAAAATAACAAAAGGATTTTTAGTTTCTTTTTAAAACAACTAACAATGCAATGCTGTTTGTCAGTGAAAGGTTTTTTGACAAAAGAAATGCTTTCATTGATTACCCTGAATTATAAATTATAGCTCTCTAATTTTTCCTCTTATAAATGAATACTCTTCACAATCTAGCCTCACATGTCAGACAAAAAACTGCAACTTTTATAATGGAAATTTAATTATAGTACAATTTTTGCCAGTTGTCATTCCAAAGTCATCTATAATTATGCTCAGGTCATTAAAAGTGGTTTTTTTTTTTTCATTTACTTGGCCAAACATGCCAGTTACACATTGGTTTGTCTTCTGAAATTCAACGCTATACAACAGTAATTAGGAAAATTACTGATTTTTTTTTTTATTTTTAAAGCTAATTGCAAACAAAACATCTGCAGAAATAGTCAAAACAAAGAGCAACTGACAGACAATTTGATTTTTGTTTCCAAAGAACATAATTTTTTAGAAATGAAAAGACACTTCTGCATGTCAAGAGTAAACACTTATTATTGCCTTTTTGCTTTACATTCATTTTTCCATATGATAATTTTAAAAGATAACAGTCCACTATAAACATAGTTTTCTACTGCAAAATTTTGGCACAAAAATACC
>VZTN01037053.1:184207-270743 GCA_013400515.1 Erpornis zantholeuca | reverse complement strand
ACAAGTCAAAATTTTTTTTGCAATAGCCCCATTATCTTCCGAAATCAAGGATTTTTGTGGTGGAGTGTGATATTTTTATGTAAGGAGAGTAAGTTGCTGGTTGAGACTGTTTCTATTTTTCAGCATGGCTTATAGTACATTAATATACCCCTTTTGAATGCCTTGCTCAATCAGGAAGTTTCATCAGTCCATGCCATTCTGTATGGGAATTACATTTATAATTTCTTATATTGATTTTTAAAAAAAATAATTCTCCCTTACTCACATCCTCAAATAAAGAACTTTAATTTAAATGAGTTGTTGCCAGCCTAGGATCTGGCCTTTATCCTTATTCCTTAACATTAGCCTGAAGGTTTAATTCAAGTTGTATTTAGTGCAATACTTTTGTAGTCCTTCATTTACATGTATGCCAACAAGCTTAAATGCACTGCAACCTTGGAAGACTTTCAAAGGAAGTAATAATTCCTCTGAAATAGGTCTTTTGAAAGCTTTATCTTGTTCTTTCTCTTTTTGTTAATCTTGGAGCCCCTTAGCATGTCAAAGCAATTTTTCTAATGTCACATCTTCTAGACATTAGCATGAAAGAGCTTTAAAAGATGATTTGAGAAAGAATAAATGTTGAATGAGCATTTATTATAGAGCCGTTTATGCTACATTTGCATTTTGACTATATTTTTGACGTGAAATGTTTGAAAAGCAGGCTAATTCGAAAGTCAATAGTCTCTAAACAATGTATACTACAAGTCTGTTTACCCTGAACTGTTTCCTTTGTACATTAATGTACAAAAATAAGATTTCATTAGGCTTAAACTGATTTGTTTATAGGGATGAGATTAAACTAGTCTCATTAGTCTTAACATTGAAATCATATTCCCTTTAGAAATTTGGTAGTGATCAAAAGTTCTCTTTGAGTTATGTTGAAGAGAATGGGTAAAAACTCATCAGTCAATTGATATTGATCTTTTTTTCTGAGTTCTCATTCCTTCCAATTCAACTGTTATGGAAATTAGTTACTGGAGAATACCCAGGTCTGGGATAAGAAGAATAATGTTTATTCATTAGGGTACTACAAAGGAGTTTAAACAATTTTTTTTTTTCATTTTGAAAACATGGCAGACTGAAATCATCTATGTATGTAGTAGTTAACACAGTGAAGTTGTGCATAATTTGGATGATTTATCTTTGAGGGTAAATAGCATTTGGAATATTGATAACAGCAGTTGTATGCTGTAGGGTAATACATCATGTGTCATGCACCTGGGTATGTTATCTGAGATATTATGGAGAAAGTGTGTAGAAGAACTTCAGTTTTCAGGCCTCATCATAATAATAAAAGTAATTTTTTAAGTCCAAACTATTGTGTGGTTTCTGGAAATACTACTTTGTAGACAGCTTGTTAATCACCAAAATTTAAAGGAAGTAAGGAAAAAAGATCTTTCATTTTTACATTTTCTGTGAAATTTCAGCTTTAGTGGAAGGACTGAAATATTAGGAAGATGAAAAGAATAAGCAANCAGGATTAATATTATTTCCTGGATGACATTTGTGTGGTGCTTTCTGACATGTTCCTGTCACCGAGTCCTCAGTACAGGAAAGACTCAGAACCTGTATTGGTACAATAGGACAAAAGAAGGTGTAGCATAGAGAAGGGAGTGAGCATTTCACCCCTGCACAAATCCCATCAGCAATGGTCTCAATTTAAGTAGTACAGAAGTGAACCTACTTTTTCCTCATCTTTGCTATAGACTCAACTCTTTTGGCCATCCAGAGAGGAGTTGCAATGTTCCCAGCATAGAAACGTTAAAATACTGCTAATAAACCAACATTCTGATGTCAGGAAAGCCATAATCATTCTAAGTATGGCTAATGTGCAATTACAGAGAAGCTGCCCTCCTTAAACAATCCTTTTTAAGTTCTCACGACGTGCAGAGGGCAAATCTTGTGGCGCCAAGTTGTAGAGATCAAAGGGCCCTCGTAGTAGCAAGGATGCTAAAGTGCCAATAATATCAGAAAAAGGGGAAACCACAAAAATGAATAACTTCTCCATGGGTATATATATACTTCTTGGAGGTATATTTTTCATTAATCTTGAGATATCTGGGTTACTTTTTTTTTTATTAGGGGCTCTGCAGCAACTCACTGAAAAAGATTCAGGATACAACTAAATAAAATATGGTTTAGTGTAGGTAGGTATACATCTTCATCAGATGTAGAAAAGTTGTCTGGGCTATTTGCTTTGGTGTTTACATGTATTTACATGGAATATGTATGTAAATCCAAGTGCTATATACACCCACACACAAATGTGTGTGGTTTTCCGTTGTACGTTTAAACACATATAGAGCAGCCTGTGCCGAGTATCTTATAACAATTATGCTAATACTTGAAGTGACAATCTAATTGAGAGGGGATGTCAGGGGATGTTTAAATCGGAAACATAACAGAGCTTGAATGGACTCCCCTGGCTCTTCAGATGGTATTTGTTGTAAGGGAGTACATAAAGAACAAGTGAAAGATTTACGCTCTTGCTGTTATTCTCAGACACACACAGGCATACATAGAGGGAAAGAAAAAGAAACTATTTGTGAGCCTTCTGAATAAGGTAAGAGTGTTCTCATAAAAGTAGGATTTTTTAAAAGGGAATTGTTGAAAATGGCCTAAGAATAAAACTTTTGAACACTGTCTCCTTTTTTTTTCCTTGGTATGAATAAAAGCTCTAAACGCTGTAGCCTTTAACCTTTTCAGGTCTTTCTATTCATTTTCTGAAGAGATTTACATGAGAGATGTTCTTTTTTGCTCGAGTTGTTTGATATAGGTGATGATCATGTAAGTGCAAGGGCCTATCTTTCTCAGGATCTTAGACCTCAGCACCGAGCTAAAAGGTTGCTCTCAGCAGTGGATACCAGATGAAAATGCCTCTGTCCTTCTTCAAATGTTATTCCCCTGGAAGTTTTAGCATTTCAGGGCTAATGCTTTACTACTTGGGTGCTTCCAAACCCTAGCCTTCAGATAAAACTGTAAGAGGTTGTACAGTACCCTGGGCAATCCTAAGAGGACATCTGCCAGTATGAAGTAGTTGCCTGGGGGTTGAACTTCATCAGCGATCATACCCGAAGTAGTCTGTGTCCCTTCTCTCTCTCTGCATATGTGAGTGGCTTTTGCCCATGCATTTAGGCATGAGAACAGAAACATTCTTTAACTGGGAGACTTCTAGGGCAAGACGAATTCCGAAGTGAACAGTCCTATTGTCTGAGTAAATTCTTGCCCTGTGCATGCCTTTTGGAAACTCACTCAGTTCTAAAGCATAGCAATTCAGGAAGCAGAATGCTTGTAGTTGGGCTTTAACATAAGGTCCCTATCACTTCCATATACTAGAGATTTTGTAGCTCCTTTTATATGAGTAAATAATAATAATAGAGGCAAATGCTGGTCCTTCTGAAGTTGGCTTACAAAACAGAACTCAAACAAAAATCCCAAACAAACCAAACCATTCCATTTACTAGATCTAGGATTTAATTTATTTGCCATAATGGATTCTTTTTTTCAGATTGCAGCTAAATTAGTTTTTCTCCTTGCTGCATATTTATCTTGCAGCTCGACCATTTCCTTCTTTGTTGTCATTCAAGACTTGCTTTCTAAAATTTATTCCATGTTATTTCCTCTTCAGCAGGAGGAATCATTGAACTGGTAGAGCAGTTCAGCAATTTCACTATGTTTCACAGTGCATCACACAATGACTATGTTATATTCTCTTTCCTCCCCATCTCTCACTTAATGTATCTGTCACTTAATGATCGCCCCAGCTTTCCTTCGTGCTGCCCTCTGGGGTAGGACCAGCACTGACAGCTGACCCAACAACAGCTGCTGCTATATTTTGTCAAGCTTGCTTTGAATAGTGTGATAAGAGCAACTAATTTCTGAACCTGCTGCTGACAGGTGAGTAAAAGTGGCCTTTTCCCCTCCACCTCCCCCCAGTTATGATAATCTGCTCTAATAAAAATCTTTTCTAAATAAACCTTCCTTCAGTAGAAACGTAGAGATGTAGGGACTCGAAAGCATGCAGAACTTCATGTTCAGGAAGACAGGAACTGGAGACTGCAACAGCCTCCTCCTCTTATGACTGCCTTGTGCTCCCTCTTGGGCCACCCCTGGCCATGCAAACAGGGTCAAAGCTCAGTGTTTAGCAGAACCTTGGATTGTGTTCACATATTTAGATACAAGCTACAATATCCTATTTTATAAAGTAATGTCTGCAATTTCTATGCACTTAGGTCACTTCCAGCCTTTTAAAATTTTTATTTTTTACTTTCTATCCTGAATGAGCCCTAGTGTTGGATGTGAATTTAATCCAGTTCATCTGCACAATAGCTTTATTCTCTGGTAATGTACTCTCTGAATCTTTTCTGACCTTCTCCCCATTATTGTTTTCCTCATGTAATCCTGCTTTCCTGACTATAATTTTATAAGTTCATTTGCTTTCTTTGGAGATATACCTTTCAAAACATATATTTTTTCAGTAGCAAAAGGCATGGTCCATTCTGTAAATAATTTTCTTACTTTCATGCACCTCCTTAATGTTGTGGTGTTATTGTATTATTTCTGATATATTTGTGCAAAGTTTAATACACAAAATGTGAATAAGCAGCCATAAACACTGACATATTAATTTCTTTCTCACGGGCATTAAGACACATAGAATAAAACAGAAATGCTCCTCCTCTGAGGTAGATACTTCAGTGTTCTGGGAACAAATGTAATAGCGATCATGCGAAAGTATTAATTCTACATTTCGCACGTTGTCAATTTTAACTTGTCACTCTTATAGCTTCTTTGCAGAAAAGAAATTCAGCTTTTGGGTCATAAAACAACTCAGTGTAGGACAGGCATTTTTGTATTACAGTGCCCTCTTCTACTTTAATTCAGTAGACACAGACCAATGCAAATGCACTAAAAGTTTATCCGGTGATTATTTTACAAAGAATCACAGATTTCCTGCACATGACCATTGTAAGGATTTCTAGAAGTTACTGCTGCTAATTAGTTCTTCTGCAGGGAGAAGTTGGTGGTTGAAACTGTAGTTTGTAATTAAGACTTCTGACTAGTTGTGGTTTTGGAAAGTGAGGGAATGCTAAGTACAATTGTAGGAAAGGCTGGTCCGTAACTGTGGTCTTACCCAAAACACATTAAAAGAATCACCAAGAGTTACTTTGTCAATTTCTCTGAAAATAGAAAAGAAGAAATGAAAGAGAGAAGTGCCCAAGAGAATTTGAACAGATCATTACCTTTTGAGGTACAAGTTAGGAGCTAAAAATATGACAGAAGTGAGACTTCAGAATCACTGAATCCCCTTGGAAGATAAACAGCTCACTGATTTCTCAGACTGGTTTATCATTGCTTCTGGTTCCCTGTAGAGTCCATTAATCTTAGAACCAGAGCTCAAGAACATAATGTTTTGATGTTCTTGGACATGATAAGCTATTCAGATGGAGAACATTATCTGAGGTTGAGTTGTCAATCAGCAATTGAACAGAATATATAATTTGACTGGGTATTAATTAAATAAAATGTTCATTCACATGCAGTTTTAGAGTGATATGAAATGTGATGTGCTACAAAAAATTATATTCCAGCACTTCTCCCTGCTGACAGCAGTCTTTTACTAACATCTCATCTTTTTTTGTGTCCCTGGGTCCTGGTTAGTCACCTGCTACTTTGATACTCTTGCTGGTCTAAACAAAACTTTTGTGTTGAATGGCAGTCACTGTGCTTCAATGGAGAGAATCTACACAATGCTGATGTATATCCAGTCCCCATGGCTCCTACACAGGCTCATAAATAGGCATTAAGCCCTATTTATGCCTATTCATCCCTGTTCATTGACATGGAATATAAGAATGTGCTAGTCCTGCTATTTTTTCATGCTATAACTACAGTGAACAACTCCAAGTTTGAACACAGTGTGATGAAACGTTTATGAGAAGCAGGGCTCCAGGGATGCTGTTTTGTTGGCCACGTGACACTGGCCTTTGGACCTCCGAGGTGGGATGCAGATGGGTTTCTGTGCAACGAGGCTGGTTTACCCTTGCTTTGGGTCTGGCTGCTGCTTTCCTTTGGGTTCAATTTGGTATTCAGTGATTGAGCAAAACTCCAACTGACTTCAATTAAGAGGTTGGCCTGACTCCTCTCTAGTGTAGTAAGTCCTTTTAAGGTGATAACATCACAAGTTTCGTATGCATGTGGAGGTAAAAACAGTTTTCATATAGGACACTGGAACAAATCCATGAACTGTTCCCAGGCTATTCAGGTCAAAGGTCCCCCATAGCTCCCTACCACCCATGACGAGCATTGTTTGGGTCCTGGAGGAGCAGAATTCTGAAGTACCAATAACTGGGACTTGTCTGTCCAATTAATAATCCGAGAAAAATGCAAATACAAAGGGGAACTCATAATGATCCTGCTATTAAAGCATTAAATGTTTTGTAGCATAA
The DNA here is from genome assembly GCA_013400515.1 of Erpornis zantholeuca. Classification (NCBI taxonomy): domain Eukaryota; kingdom Metazoa; phylum Chordata; class Aves; order Passeriformes; family Timaliidae; genus Erpornis; species Erpornis zantholeuca. Next base: position 264,255 of record VZTN01037053.1, on the reverse strand, counting down.
GAGCACTAAGTCAGACTTCACTAAAGCATTTGAAATTAGAACCTTTTTAAAAAAATACAGCAGTTTGAAGGGAAAAAAAGTTCAAAGCTGCTTTTTCTTCCCCTTGGAAGCCTGCTGGTGTTAGGATAAAATGAATAGAGAAAAGAGAGAGGTTTGCCTTCTAATAAAGCATCTGTTGCCCACTTTGAACATTTCTTACTTCTTTGTGAGTGTGTCTCTTCAGTTATGGTGACTACTGACATTGAAGAACAGAGGTATAGAAAAAGACAATACCTGTTATATAGCCAATATTTCTGATTTCATGTCACTTTGAACAGAATCTTCATTTGACCACATGCTGTGTGAAAAAGGAATTTCTTTGTTGGTTGATCCAAAGATGCTGTAAGATGCTCAAAAAAGTAAACTGCAGGAATCTGTTCAATAAGAGAGATAAAAACAAACCTTACAATTCATTCAGTGCACTGCTATCACTTTTATCTTCATCCTATTTTGCCATGCTGCATAAAAACTGAATTCAAATGACTTNCGCCCCTTTTCGTAATTTTGTTAATTCTGGGCATGGACTACATCTCTCCTTCATCTTGGAAGTAAAAGGTAACAAAATAAACAGCTTCACATAGATGCAAAATGTGAGAAAGAATAAGAGGTGCACATGCATCCCTGGATTGCTTAAAATCCTGTGGACAGTTACTGCCACTGAATTTCAGCTGCAGTAACCATGATTTGTGAGGGTTACCCTTCATTAAAGATTCGCAGCCTTTCGCAGCAGGAGGTTCCAGATTTGGCTGAGCTGCCCACCTGAGTGATTCAGTGAAATTTTATCCAGACCTCAGACAATTTATTCTTCTGTCTTCTGTGAATGCTTACAATTCAAGGCCAATATGGGAGGAGATTGCATTCTAAGGGCTACCTTCATCTCTTCCCAGTCAGCTCTGGTCCTGCTTGCAGTGGATAAAGTCTGCTTGTGACTGGCCATTGAAGCACTGAGCAAAAGCAAAGCAATGAAATATAATCTTAAAGTTTGGCCTAATTCAGCTGAGTTTATTGAAGAAGAAATAGAAAAAGCTACTTACATTTTAAATGGATATAGGAAACAATTAAGTTTTTAAACTGACAAATATTTTGATCTTTGAATTATTTAGGGTAGGTAAAATTGCAAAGATGACTTCCTTTGCAGTGCTTTGTTTTGGTACTCTTAAGCCCTTCAGGCATTCCCCTCAGATTCTTTCCTGTGTTATCCTCAAGTTGATTTTAGAATTTGAAGAGCACTTGTATGTTGTGGCTGGGGGGTGGTTTGTGCTTAAAAATCTGTATGTTTCTTTTTTGTGAATCACACTGCTCTTGAACAGAAGGAGGGCACCTGTGGGTCTGGGTGTAATTCAGTCAAGAGTGGTAAGGCACTCTACTCAACAAGGATTTTAATTACTTGGATTTAGCTAATGACACTTATTTGCTCTATGCCTGAACTGTAAAGCTGCTCTGAGATGCTAACATAGTAAAATAGTGAGAGTCTTTAACACATGGGTGAAATTATTACAGTTGAATTTTCCATTGACTGCAGTCTAGTATGATTAGTCAGAGATAAACCTTGGGCTCCAGAGGCTCCTGCCTCAGTGCATCCCAAAATGAACAACAGGTCATGAGTTCTTCACATTTTTATACCAGCATCAATTCCCCAAGCAGAACCCAGCCAAGGATGGAATTTCCCCAAGCTTGCCCCCCTCTCCTCAAGATGAAGGTTTGCAGTTTTTCAGCCTAGGAGGGTCTGGGTGTCCTTGGAGAGCTGGAGAGGCTTTGTTGTGTGTGTGTGAGCATGAGAGAACAGCACTGAACGAGCTCCAGGGAACTGCAGAGTTACACTGGGCAGGGCAGGAATGGAAAAATATAAAAGTTAAAACCTAAGGCATGACTCACTGAAAAGTTGAAATATTAATTATTCCAGTGCTGGTGTCATGAAGGAGAAATGCATCCACTTCATGTAGGTGTTTAAAAATGTCTGGAAGATCATGGCCCTTTGAGAAAATGTTACAGAAGCTTCAGAGACAGAGGTTTGTGCAAACAAGACAGGTGAATGAACCCTGCCCTTGGATAAACTTCTCTGCAGAGAACCAGGGCTTCCTTGTTCTGGTACAGATGAGACAATCAGGTTCTGGTCTGAAGCTGACCAGGCTTGCTCAGGGAAGGGGAGGGTGTCAGGATTTGACAGACCATATTTCTAACCAGCTCGGAGCAGCAGACCCTTCCTTTCACTGCCATCTTCCATTTCAAATGAAGCCAGAGGAGATACTCCCATTTAATTGTTAGCAACTCACCTCTAGGCTGGACACCCTCTGTCTCATTTGAATTCCTTGGTCCACAGCCACTGCCAGCTTTCCCAAGGGTTTTACTCTTTGGATTATGCATTCCTTCTGTCAAGTCATCAATAACATTACTCAGAGCAGATGTATTTCTGTAATTGATTAGTTATCTCTTCATGGCAAATAGTAGAGCTTGTGATCGAGTAACAGGTTCATAGATTGCCTTGATCAAAGCATCAGAATCTGATTATACTTCCTATAAAGAACAACCTTTGAAGTGGATCAGCACTCAAGTAATTCAATTACCTGCTTTCTGGAAAATTCATCTTGAAAGGAGGTCATTTGCTCAGGTACAAAGAGGTGGAAGATACTGTTTCCATTATGACCCATATGGTGACTTTATGTCAGCCTCAGAAAAAAGGAGTATGTGAAGATTATTTACTCTGTTGGAGAGGTAAAGATGTGACTTGTCTTTTTTTATTATTTTATGTATTAAATAGATATGATTTTTTAAATGAATCCCATATTCTGTTCATCTGCATCTGACCCTTACTACAGTTCTAGGAAAAATGAACAGTTACCAAGTTTAAACTCAAACATTTGTTTATCAGCCAATTTATTAGCTTTTATTCTCCTTGTAATTCTTGATGGAAGTCCCTTTTTAAAACCAGGCCTCACTCTTTTATTTTCTATAATTTTACATATGGCTGAAAGTTTCTAAAGGATATCCAGTAATCCAGGAATTATTTTTCCACACTTTTTCTTTGCCAGGAGTGTGTCAACGTTTCTCATTTCATTATTAAAATAGATCAATCATTCTTAATAGGTAACAAATGTACTTTAATACAAAGAAATTAAAAGTACTGTTGAATTTTACTTTGAAGCTGAGAACTTCTAAGAAAAGTAATGGAAAAAAGTAAAAGGTATTTTTAATTTGAGCACTTTTAAACTTATTAATTTCCTTCTTTAACATCAACTTCTCAGTGTCATTATGCTGTAGATACACATGAAGCACAGTTGTGCAATGCTTCAGACATGGCTTATATAAGATCCTGTTAGTACTAAAATCTTTCTTCAGTGCTCAGTTAAGGAGAGACAATGGTGCATAATTGCTCTGTAAGATGATAGAATTGATCCTGACACCATGAGGAAGACTCCAAATGGATGGAAGAGATTTTTTCCTCAGATGTGGAGATAGTATCAAATGTGCTCAAGCAAAATTTGTTCTTTTTAAAATCTACTCCAGAACAGCCCTGCTGCAATCTTTGCTTTCTTCTCAATAGGTAGATCAGGTACTAGGAGGACCTATTTTCTTTTTACTATGGGTCTGGTGGCTGTAGGAGCTGACAAACAATGCATGGTTAAAAACTAACCTGAAGCTGAATGAGTAAAAAGAAATCAGGTTCAGGAAATGTAAAACTTGGCCTTTTAAAATAACTGTAAAAGTAACCATGTCATTCTGTGGCATGTGGAATATTTAAATGGAGGTGAAAAAATTAATTAATTTTGTATTCTTTACTGCCTCCACTCTTTGGATTTCCTTGGATCCTTGGAATTTTCCTTGGAATTCCTTGGATTTCCTTTCCTTGGAATTTCCTTTGGAATTCCTTTGGAATTCCATGGCCAGTACGATGCCCCAGTTCCCATCTCCATAATAAACACTAGGCAAAGCTACAGGACAGGATCCAGCAGGAGATTCCAGCTGGGAGTTGTTATCCTTCCTGTCTTTATTTAGCCATTGGGATCATGTCTCCCAAGGCAAGGAAAAAAATATGTGAAGGTATCATAACATTTATAAAAGTTCTCTTACACATTCTTTGTTATCACTGGACATCAGGGACCATGTGACAATATTTCCTGAAGTGGTGATATGCATGGTAGATCTTTGTACTTAGCTTGAGTAATGTGAGATTTCACTTTGGTTCTCCTACCACCCATCATTTGCTGGTGGGTGTTCAGTGGCCCTTGGTAAATCTGTCCAGAGTAGAGGACAAGGTGGTTTTAAGACTCAGAGTTTGTAAGAACTGACAAATTGTGCCAAGTACATGTTCCTACCCAGAAGGCAGATAAAAATGATAAAAATGGAAATAGCAGAAGGAAAATTAAAAATAGCCAGCCTTTGAGAGTTTTCAAGGGAGCAGACTCCTTAGGACCAGGTGGAATTTCTGAAAGAATTCTTTAAACCTCTCACTGTGAAGAAATGCCTTTTTTATGAAAAGGAAGGCAGGGCCACAAAAGTGTATCAAGGATTTTATATCTTTTCTTTCTTCTCTCTTCAGCTGGTGCCACTTGTGTCTCCTCCTTGCTCTTTAGGCTCCTCCATGTTTGCCCATCTCTCACCTTTGAAATACTTTCAGATATAAGAAATGTTTCTCTGCGCTATTTTGATGGGAACTTTGGGCTTGTTACTCTGACGAAAGTTTTTTATAAACTAGTTTTGTCTCTCTTGGGTGAGCTCTGAGACTAACCCAAGCAAATTGAGACTTCCACAACCTTCCATACTTTCATAATCTTCCATGCATGCATACACATACACACTTTTTGCGTTACAAATATTTTTGAAATTGTGAAATCATGAAATTCATGTGCAAGATAATATGGCTCTTCTGTACATCCCCTGACTCTCTTCAGCACCCATCTTACCTGTTCTATATTTCTGGTGTCCTGTGGCCATATTTCTAAGTATTTCAAAATATGGTACATAAACTATTTTTTCTGAATGCTGTGAGGATTTATTTTCCTAGTGGAATATGGTTGCAACACTCAGTTTCCACATAATAAGGTTGATTTAGGTATATTTTCAGGAAAAAAGAAAATCAGTCCTTTCAGCTCTCTGGGCAGTGATCTGCTCTTCTGACTAAGGTATTAACTTGTTTGCTATCTCCCTAGTCTGTATGTTAAAACCCATAATAGTCTCTAAGAAACAGTTGATTCTGTTTCTGCATGCCCTTTGTTCTTGGCAGTACCTATATATGTTACAACGATAGTTCGATGGCGATGTTTTGTCCATCATTCCTTTAAAGAAGTGCAGTGTCTTTCCTTTTTCTGAATCATTTTGACCAAAGCTACACATGGTATGAAACATCAGAACGCAGACTTTCCTCCAGAAATGCACCTATTCATGCAAATTCAGTCCCAATGACCTGAAAGATACATTGGCCCAAAAGAAGAGTTCATGCATCCTTTAACAAAACAAACAGATTTTTAATCTACTTTTCACCTTCCTACAGTAAGGAGTACTGACAGTTGTCTTTGTTTGTAGCAAAGGAAATAAATTTTGTGCTTACCTACTTAAAATCTGGGAGCAAGCAATTCATACCATCATTAAAATCCCCAAAGTGATTCCTTGGGTTTGAGGCCTGAAGTTACATTCATTCCCAAGAGTGGGTATAAGTATCTAGAGGAAATTTTTTTGGCCTATTCCTTTGTGGTGGTTGCTTTCCCTGCCTGAGCTGTGTGTTTCAACTGTGTGAACCTGGGCAAGAGGATCTAATTTCCTTTGCCCATGTCTGTCTAGTTTGTAAACTGAGTCATATGTGGCAGAGCTGCCTGTTCCAAAATGTTCCTAAAGCCCTGCAGTAGGATCCTAGTCCTGGTTTAGCCTCCTAGATGTCAACAACAACTATTAATTATAATAATGAATGCAAGATATTACTTTGTAGTTTGCATTTTACCAATACAGTGGAATGGAGAGCTTTCCTCAGAGCTGCAGGATGAGGGTTCATTTTTTCTGGCTGTATGCAGTACAGGCTAAATGCAAGTCAAGCTCTGTTAAGACTGCTGGGTCTGGTGAGTCAATAACTCATCCTCCATTGAGAACATCCCCTATGAAGTAATAATACATTGCTTTGGCACAATTGACTTAAATTCATTATGATTATTCTACTCAGCTGAATGTCATGAAAGTATTTTTCTCAAAATACCCACACTGTGAGAGTTCCTTTTTCTTTGCTAAAGCAGAGATCCATTAACTGGATTATTTTAAAGTTCTATATGTTATTAGAATGAAGGTAAATTATTTGGAAGTGGAAAACTGTAATCAAAAATAAAAAAAAAAAAACAAATTAACTGCCTCTTTGTTTTGACTGCTGCTGAAGGAGTAAAGTCCACTTAGCATAATGAAGGTAGTAGTTGCATTGCAGTATGTGAGTGACCGTGGAGTTATTCCCTTGAAAGCCAGGGAACACTGATAAAATATGGACGTGAATGCTGGAGCAGTAGCCAAGCAATGAGGAAGTTAAGTGGATGAGACGATTGGAATGGAAATGGAAATCATTAAAAGTAGGTGTCAGGGTTTTGACATGTGACTATGACTTTAGGCAGTTTTGCAACTGATACTAAAAAAAAAAAAGAGAAAAAACCCCCCATCTTATTAAAAAAAAAAAAGTTTTCAAACTTTGCAGACCAAGAATATAAGCTATTCAAAGAAATCACTGAAAACACTATGGTATTTCCATATGTTGTACTTTTTTAATAGCTGCAGTTTATAGTGACTTATTGATGGAGTGGGAATAGCAAATCTGCACTGACCCACTGTGGGTGCCTGGAGCCCAGCAGGAATAATGCTGCTCCCCACTGCCCCAGCAGGGCTTGAGCCTGGGGGCTGGGGCCTGTCTGGTGGGTGAATGAGGTGGATGCTAATTCTTTCTTCTTCTGTTTTCTCTCTCCTTGCTCTCTGTATATACCTCTCTCTGTATCTTCCACAAACTCCGAGTCATTAGTGGACTGCCTGCTGTAGAGATCTCTGGGCTTTACACAATCTGGCAGTCTGTCACTGGAAAGGAGATCTAAATCAAATCACAGCAGAGAAGAATAAAAACTTCTCTTGTGAGAGCTGTCACCTGGCTTATAAAGATGGCTAGGATTTGAAGGGGAAAAAAGTATTCAGAAAGAATGTATTTCCATAATCCAGCAAACTTTTTCTAGTTTGAAATATTTTATCATTGTACAGGGAGTTTTCATTTGTCTCCTTGGTCTTTGTGACCTCATATTCATTTTTGGTCCCTCAGGTCCCAGTGTGCACAGTAATCTTAATCCTTTCTGTCCATGGGAGACAGTAGCCCCTGACCCTAACTCCTAGGAACAACCTCTGGAGCGAAATAATGCTATGTTGATATTAATCATAACTGTTGTAAATATGCATCTGTTTCCCACTGAATAATGAGTCTTGAGTTTTCCAGAATACATGGAGCTGTGGCTCCGATAACACCAGAGCTGTGGTTATGTCTCTGCTCTGTATGCCCTTTATATATAATTAATAAAAAAGGACTTATAATTCTCTTGAACTCAATACTGCAGCTGGACTGCAGTAAACATTTGTATTATATCTCTACTGTGGAGAAATGCATTTGATTCTGTGTAAGAAATTTTGCTAATACCATGTCTACTCTTGTTCATTGTGAGTGTACAATTCTTCTTGTGACTTCGTTTCATCACATTGAAATGACTGTAATTTCTTTTTTCTTTTGTCCCTCTCCGTGTGAAGGGAAAAAAGAGGACAAAGAAACCCCCAAGGCTCTGGTGCCAAGCTGTACTGCCAGAAGCCCCACTGGCACCAGACAGACTGAGCACCTAACTCAATTTCCTGCACTTCTGGCAGATCAGATTTGATATTAACTGCAGTACATTTTTCTTGATAAGAAAATGCTTTTAGCATCTTGGTTAGAACTTTGTCTTTCAGAGTGCTGTGTTTACATCACTGTCAAGTGACATCTGAAATAATTCCACTAGTGAATATTTTCTGTGTAGTAGGTGCTCGGCTTCTACAAATTTCACTTGCTTTCTAGAATTACAAACTGAAGGACATTTCCAATCTGAAGTCCTTCATTGCAAAACTGATGAAGTATCTCTTGTCTTCTTTCGAAAAAGTCAGGCTTTAAAAGGTGGAGGAAATGAAAACTTCAGTATGGCAGCAATTCCACCCAAGCCATGATTAACGTGCTGGGACGGATTCTCAGCTGTGCTGAGTTTGGCCTTGGTGAAGCTGAGCAGAGCCAGGGAGAGCAGTGGCACAGAGCCACCCTTGCAGTGCTTTGATCCCGGGCCAGGCAGGGCAGGGCTGGCTGGCTGCATGCTTTAGAGCAACCCAAGAGGTGTTTTACACTGCGCAGTTATGGGGGGGATGTAGGGGCTGCCAACCCCCAGCCCCTCTGCAGGGCTGTCCTGGGCACTGCTCTCCTCTGCTCCTCAGCCTTGCTTGTGGCTCTAGCACTCGTCACCAGGAATCCTTTACAGTTGCTGCTTTTAGAAGTAAAAAAGCAGTCAAAGATAAAAAATACTGCCTGTTACATTTACACATAGAAGGAAATATCTCTATAACCAATACATTAATCTTATTTTGGAATTTAACCCATTTTTAATTATTCATCTTGATTTCAATGTCTAAATACATTCTATTAAGTGTTGCTATTAATCCTGAATAAATATTTTATTTTTAGAATTTCTATTTACCATTACATATATTTGAGGAAATTAAATTTTCATTTTTTTAAAGCATTTTCATATAGGAAAAACAGTTTCCTGGATTAGGGTGAAAGACTTCTATTTTGGTGTAAAAATGTTTCACTTTTTTCTTAAATCTATAAAATGTTACTTCCCTGCCAGGATTTTATTTTGTGTTAGTTTTGTAGTAATCTTAATTCTGAGAAAATAGTCTTTCTTTATTAGCTATGTTTGTGGATTACATACTCATGAACTGTTTTAGATTAATGTGTTTATCACAAAAATATCCTGTAGACTATTCTAGTGTTGTGATCCAGTTTTCTGGATTTGAAATTTATAAATTATTCCATTAAAATTTCTACTTTCAAAGATAAGAGCTATTTAAAATGGAAGGCTTGCTACTTGCTGCTACTGATGTGCTCTTTGAACTAGGCTGTCTAAATTTTTCCCTTTGGATGAGACCTTTTGGAAGAAGGGACAGATGATCCTGTGTATCTGCCCAGTGTGTGGTTTCTGAAACATCTGGTGCTGGCTCTGCTGGAGACAGAGGAGAGCGGGACATGGAGGAGGGGGAGGAAGCATTCTTCTGGAGAAACTGCTTTTTCTGTTGTTTGTTTTAAAACCTTATCCTGAGCATCTTCAGGTTGCTCTAGTTCTGAAGGTTCTGGCTTTCTCTCCGGTTTACAAGTGAGTTTTTCTGCCCTCATACATGTCAAGTGTAGAAACAACACAAGTGGGAGCTCTGTGGTACACTGCTCCTGAAATAATATTGTTCAGTCATCAAGCCAGCAAAGTATCTTAGCCATCTTAGTAATCATCTGTGCTTAACTTTCACTTTTGTAAATGGTGACAGCTTTACCTTTAGCTGTGGTTTTAGTGTTCCATTATTTGTCAGAGCTCATTAAAGGACAAGTATATCTCAGCTTTGAGAGTCAAAGAATTTTTTTTTAGTATAGACATTTATACATATATAAATATATATATGTGTGTACATATCTATCTATCTAAATATATGTGTTTCCTTAATTCTTTTCAACCTCTAGGTCTGAAAGGAAGAAGTTAATGAAAAAAAAAAATAAATCCCCTCCAAAATCTCATAATATATGAAAAGTTGTGTGATGCAGAGGTGCTAGTACTGCTTCAAAGCAGAGACATCAAATGTGGCAGGAACCAAGATCCATTCAGATACAGCTTTATTATTAACTGCTGGGGAAAAAAAGTTTATAAATTAAATTCTCTGTTTTTTCCTAAATGGTCCAGTTTTAGGGCAGACAATTTTACAGCTGGAGGTTTGGAAAGGAAAAGCAGCACAGCTATAGGGATGTGTGGATAAAAGCTGGACTGGATAGGGAGCTGACTGGGACACGGAACTCTACAGATTACTGACATCAGTGAGCATCATTTTGGAGGGACAAGATGAACTTCAAAGGGAGAGCACAGGCTGGGGACAGGTCAGAGAGACTTCTTACTGGACTTTAACTGCTGTAACCAATGACACAGAAGCTCTGTGCTAACCAGTCCTGACCCAGCTTCAGCTTGAGCCTTTTCCTGTCCTCTCCCTTAGAGAAAATAGCTTTTGTTCATTGTTAAGAAAAAAAACGTCAGAGTGTGTTCACAAGGGAGCAACATCCACTGCATGACTGGAAGCCCTTTCATGCTTTTCCTTCTCTATTTCCATCACTGTTTTAGGAATATTTTCTCCTTTGTGGCTCTTCACAATTCCCATTGATGGCAGTGGACCAAAACTGCTCCTCTGATTTTTTTTTATCAGCTTCCAGTGGGAAACCATAAAGGGTCTAATTCTGATCTCACAATTTGAGGATACTTGGTAGTTATATGAATCAAGACCTTAGAAAAATTACTTCTCATAGCAGTGGTAAGGCTGACCTAGAATATTTCCAAAGGAAAGTCTTTTCTGTGAAATATTAAGTTAACAAGGTGTGTTAAACTCATGTGTCACCCTTTGAAAGCTTGAGAGTTTAGAAGTGGGAAGCTCTCTATATTCACAAGAAAGATGAAAAAGTTGAGAAACAGAGGAATGAGATGGGAAGGACAATGTAAGGCAGCTTTTCTTGGCCCTCTGTGACCAAGGAAAGCTCAGAAAGTTACAGCCTGTCAGATTGAAAGGATCATCTGGCAGTTATTTTACTCAGGTGAGTAAGATTTCAAAAATGGGAAAGACAAGGGCTGCACATTAAAGGTTTCTGAAGCTTTCCAAGAGCTCCTCTTCTATCAGGTATATTCTTGCACATAAACCAAAATCTCTTGTAGTCTTTTAGAAGTTTTCTCTAACACAACTTTTTAGAAATCTTTAACCTCAAATTATAAATCTGTAAGTATCTTTAAAATGTAAAATTGATTCACAAACAAAGTTGTGTATTACTTGGAAATTTTCATCTGTTATAAAAACATAATTAATTTATCTTTGAGCAAATTCCAAAACCATGTGAATCTTGGACAGCAGCATGAATTTTGCTTTTGTACTACTCTTTTATTTGTCAATTATTGTACATGTCATCATTTGGGCGAGTGCCTTAGGAAGTAGGAACAATAGGTATATTACAGTGGGAAATAAATACAGACTTTTCGAATCATACTTGCTCATGTGCAGGGTGGCACTGCTCTTTCCTGCTCCAGAATGGCCACAAGCTGGTCAGCAGTGTCCTTCCTCCCTAGCACAGGAGAATGCTCCTCCCATGACCAAACACCCTGTTTGTCCATTATAGAAGTCAGGGCATCAGGGTCACACTGGGAGGATCAGCCAAGTGGTATTGTCATCCTTAAGTACTGAAAACTAATGGCACTTTAAATAAATAAAATTAGAACTTTATTTTCTGGTTTGTAGGCTTGTAGGGTATGTTTGAGTGACTTTTCTCAGAAACCACAAAGACTTGAAACTTTCCTCCTTTTGTGATTCTCATGTTAGTAACTGGCTCCAGATGTTAACTGTAAGAAAATAAGTACTGGGAGAGTTGTAACTCTATCATTTGTGTAGCAACATTGGGAAGAGCAATCTGAAGAGACTGAAACTCATTCCTTCTCCAGGAGGCAACATTGAAGGCAATTGGGTGTAGCTGAGCAGTAAATATTTGAGAAGTAAAATGTGGCCATGGAGAATAATAAAAGATAGTTTGGGGTTTCTCTGGGACCACTAAATACAGAAGGGTCATCAGATTAAATGAGAGCAAAAGGAAAGTGAGTATCTCACTTATTTTTGTGCCTCAGCATCATGTACAAAGGTGCTTACAGAATGGATCTTTGAGAGCCCAAATTTTACTGTAAAAAGGAGAAAATTGTTTCTGGAATAATTTCCACATATATAAAAGAGACTAAAACTTTGCATACTCTTTACATGGGATCTGAGGTGTTTTCTCTGTATAAAACCACATGTGGTGGTCTACTACTAACTAATACAGACTCTACTAATTCATGTGAATAGACATACTTGTAGCAAAATGTTTAAAAGCTGGAGGCTACAAAAGATGTCATTAGAGTGATGGATTCTCCAGTAAATATTCCCTTTGAGAAAATGTGTCCCAGCAGATATTTTCCTCTATAAATTGTACTAGTTTGTGGTTTAGAAAGACTGTGGGGAAATAGGATGCTGGAGTTGGGTTTGCTTCCCTGACTGAGAAATCCTGGCTTAACAGCAAAATTCAAGAGAATATGTGAGATGTATGAAGAAATCAACATATCAGGTCATGGTAGACACACTGTAGTTATGCATTTAATGCTTCCTTTTGGACCACCTTATCAATATGTCTGACTATCAATATTATCTGACTGCCACACAGATGTTTGAGAAGGTGCACAGACTAACGCACATTGAACTCTTGCTGAAGCATTTGGAAAAATAACAGGATATCAATTATTCCATTCAAACTGCTGAAGTAAATTGTACTTCAAATACAAATCCCTTCCAATGCTCAGGGATGTGTGGATGTAGCTGTACTTGATGAGATTGATTGGAAGCAACAGCATTGTAGTGAATTAAAGCAGTATTATCAGATTGGGTTGGGGCTTAGAATTTTAATTTCTGAGGGGAGCAAACCTACATTTCTTGTCAGGGAGTCTGGAAATCTCCCCAGGCAGCCTGGCCGAGATTCCCAAATGCTGTAACCTTCTTTGTGTGCAAAGTGTGCAGAGGGGGCGAGGCAGCACCACAGGAGCTGTGTGGGGCAAAGCCCTGCCTGGAGCAGCCCCACCAGGACCTGCACTCCTGCCCTGTCTGACACCCTGGCTGCCAGCTTCACTGGAAGTACTTCTGTACTTCCCAGAATCGTACACTGGGAAAAGCAGCTTCCACTGGAGACTGCACTTACAGCACCCAACCCACACCCACAGAGTCTGGGGCACATTACTTACAGGTCCTGAGATGAAAGGCCAGCCATGTACCAGCCTTTCTCCCATGGAATCCCCTCAGTCAGTCTCTAATGAGAAACACTAAGGAACATGTTCCCAACTCTTCTCTGGCTTTGGCCAGCCTCTAAAACCTGGCTAATTGTCTACATGTGTGTTGTTCAGTTGAAACTCAGTCAGAAAACACTCTGTCTGGCTGGGATGAAAAGTCAGCTCGCCTCCTGTCAGCCACATTTCTCTAGTTTAGGCTGGAGGTTAAATATAATTGATAATTTAGGTACATATTCCGCTACTATGCACGAAGAAAAACCAAGCCATTTCATTCAGTCCAAAACCCCACGGGGTTAATGAAATGCTCGTAGAATAAACAGCTCACCTGTGTATATGCTAGCTGAATAATCAATCTAATGGTATTGTTTTAAGAATATAGCCTGCAAATAAGTGGGCAGAGTTGACAACTAATACTTCTGTAGGTAAAATTATATCTGCCCATTTGTATACTTTCAAAGAAAAATTAAAATGCTCATCATTGCTTTTGGAAGAGAAGAGGTATATTTTGGTACCATCATTTTTTAATCTTTTCCCTAATTTAGAAAAATAGGCTTATTTATTTATTGTCATAAATGAAAATGATGACTTGTTCTGCCTAGAACAGCATAACAAGTAACTTAGTTTTAGATTGCTAATATATTTCTAAAGATAAGCTTTAAATTAAAAATAAATTCTGGAAGCTTTTTGCTTTTGATCAATTATTTTGCATTGTCCAAAGTGAACAAGTGTAATAGAAATTTATTTAACTACAATTCAAGTTGGCTGCTAGCCAGTCTGTTTTTATTTGTTTGATAGTTTAGATGACAAAAGCTAAACAGCAAAAAAGCTTTTGTGCCTTTTTGTTGCCCATGCTTTTCACATGCACTAAGATTCTTTTTTGCCTACTGGGACTAAAGTTTTGGAGAGGAATAAAACATTGTATTCTTTGCTATTTACTTTAAAGAAGGAAGCTATATGGAGGCTCTGGATATTTTTGGTAGGCACATGTGGAACAGACATGTAATTGTATGACTGATCCAGCAGAATGTTTAGAGTATATCATGGTATGCCATTTAGGGGAACAATCTAAAGTATGAAACCAACTCAAGTGTGAAAGTGCTGTGGAGCAAAGGAAGTTCTATGTATGAAAATTCCCTCCTAACATAACCCATGTGCAGTTATGCTGACTACTGCATGTATCTCTATAAGGTGCAAATTTTCCTTTTAATCATGTTCAAACTGTTATATCCATAAAAACATAGAGACAAAAGTATATTGGTTATTTGCCAGATGTCTCAGGATGATGAAGTGGCTAATATGGTCCAAGTTGATGGAACATCAGGACTGGGTTGCATACAGCTGTACAATGTGGTGTATTGTCTGTCTAGTCCCCTTCAGTTGTTCTCACTTTCATTATAACCTGGAAGTAAATTAAATACGCAAAAGCTGTCTTGGATTTATACAACATTTATTTTACTTTTACCTTTTTTAGCTTCTTTAAAAACAGTCCCACAGGGTAAAATTGCTTGTTGAAAATGCTGCAAGAATGCTGTTGTGGTTGTGTAACCAGTTCTGCTTGTTTATTTCTATTCAGACTGTGCATCAGTACCTCGGGTGGCTTCTTTTTCTCCCAAAGCATCTCAACCCTCATTGCACCTTGAAGCACCCTTGCAGTGACACACCATCATGGACCACCAGGACACAGAACTCCTACAAAGTCACAGCAACCATCTGTTGCGTTTCTGACACCAGTGAACTGCAAGAAGAGGTAAGAGGAAATTAACTGAGGGATGGATAGCTTAAGCAGCAAGTTCCTGGGCTTGTTTCTGTGCTGCACAGCAGAGCCACTCTGTCCGCTGTGATCTATCAGTGTAGATATAAAGGAGACGTTAATGCTCTGGCGTACTCTTGTAAGTTAACTCCTAATGTGTGGCATCACTCAAACTCTTACATTAACTTCAGAGCAGGTTGCTTAGTGAGCTACAACTACTGCACAGATGGGTGTGGGAAACCACGTTCACCTTCTGCAGAGCACTACCTTAGCAGGTTTTTAAGGAAGGATGTGTTGCTGGAGTCCCATGTTGTGAATTGCTGGTTACACACTTCTCTGTCGACTCTCCTTTCTCCTGAAACATTCCATAATAGTGCAATACTTTAATAATGGAATGCACGTGTGTTTAACGAGAGTAGGGAAAGCTCAGGACAGTTTTACAAAGGAGGCAACTGGAGCACATGCCAAATTTTGCCTGAAGTGCTTTACTGGTAATTCTAGGAAGAGGAATGATAAGTCTTGACTGTGTCATTGCAACAAACTGCAAAAGTTGCTGCTGTACACCCCTTTTCCTTATACAATTTGACTGCAACATAGAGGTTGCTATAAAGCCTTGCCTAATCTATGGAGATTTGTAAGAACAATTTGAAACTCCAACTAGTGAGCCAGGGAAATTAATAAAAAATAGCTTTTTACAATGATTGAAGGAGACTTAGTAAGTCAAAAATGGTTACATTTTGAGGATTACCTAAGTAGTTCTTACTATTATTTAATATTGAAGAGGGCAAATAAGCAGTTTCATATATTTATAGAATGTAATGTATACAAATTTGCTATTTATATAATTCACGTTATAAATTGCAAAAAAAACTCCTTAACACATGGGGAAAAATACTCAGAAAAATTCAACAAACTCATGCTTATTTTCTTAAGCTTTGATTCTGCAAAGCTAAAGCCTTCTCAAGGGTACCAAAGAAATCTCAGCTTTTATGGCACTAAGAAAGTTCAATGTGCTCAGCAGCATTTCTCTGGGTTCAAATTTAGGCCATCAAAATCATCTGATAGATTACAAGATCCAACAAATTGAAAAGAAAGAGTAGATATTAGACAAAGTATGTGGACTCTTTGGGGAAATTCTGTTACAGTTTTTAATCTGATTCTATATTCAGTTTGGTTATTGTTCTGTTCTGATCATTTTATGATGAACTGTTTAAACAAACATAGCTATTTTACTGCCTGAATAATGTCTTAAAGAAATATTCTGATTTGACAGGTGAAAAAATGGCAAAACAGCCTAATGCTTGCATGTTCACATCAGGCAAGTAAAATGTTCAGAAAGACTGATATGATATATGGGAATTCAGTTATACCTGTACAGGATTGATACAAATTTTGAAGTTAGGTCTTACCTGAGATACTCAGTACATCTACAAGTGTTCTAATTGTTTGTTCCTTCCATTAGTTTGTGTGTGGGCCCCAGGGGTGTGAAATAATTGCATCATAAATATACGAGCTTTTAAGCATTGTTTTAAGAACAGAAATCTATGTCAGTTTTGGTGGAAAATGTTCCTTTTTGAGGAAAAAGATGATTTTTCTTTGGAAAAGGGTATCATCGGATAACAGCTTAACTAAATGAATTCATTTTCCAAAGGAATGCAGGAAATATTTGCAACTAAGTGTCCATTTACAAAACGGTCTGAGCTCTTCCCTTTGAAAGTTATTCCTAAAGTTCAAAGCAAACATTCCCCCATTTTTGTGGTATTTACCACTGTCATTAGCAATGCTGTTAATGGGGATAAGTGGGAATTAGCATGCACACAAATTTGTTTGCATCATTCAGTGTAAAGCCATCTTCTTTTTGCTGTAATGTGAGAGACATACAACTGGAGCCAATAGAGACACCGCCATAACTACACCAACAAAGGTCAGTGATTTCCAAAGGGTATTGGTTTCTTTTTCATACTTCAAAGAAACCAACCAGCCTTTTCGGTCCAACTTTAGGCTCAAGATTTTTGAGCTTTTCTTTTAGGGCCAAGTTATGAACTGCTGAAACATAGGGGTTTATTGCAGAACCCCCAGTGCAAGCTGAGCTCTGGCCATAGTGCAATTTAAATTATTTATGCACAGCGCTGTGTTCAGACCGTGTGCACATTTGTCCTTGTCAGTCAACAAGTGTTCTATTAATCAAACAGGAACCCTGGTGCGTTCATTACAAAAGTAAGAACATTGAATTTGGGATGGTATTTTTAATGCTTTTGACAGACAGGGTTTATTAAGCTGTCACTCCCTCTTTTCTGCCAACTCCCCTATCTTCCTCCCCTTCTTCAATGCATTGTCATTTTATTAAGAGCACACTAATAGTTAAACGACAGGAACCCTAAACCCCTGACTAGTTCACTGACATGACAGGTTATTTTTTCCCTCTATTCCCTGTCCAAGAACCCCTGCTGATCTTCCCAGCATGCAGTGCTGTGTGACCCTTAACATCTGGCAGTGATTAATTGTCTTAGTGTCATAGCGATCGCCTTCCTCCCTCTGATCCTCACTTACTTTGTTCTCTCTTTTAAAGCCAGTGTGCTGGAACCTTTTCTTCCCACTTTTAAATCTGTCCAGTATCCAGGATACTGTGTGTGTCTACTGCGATACAACTTGAAAGAAACCGAAACAGTCAGTTATCTGGCCCTGAAAGCCTGGTCATGGATTCAGAGGGCTTTCTGTTCACTGAAGGGGTGTGCTTGAAAAACAGCACTAACTAGAATGACACAGATCTTGTTGAACTTGATCCGGATCTCGGGTCCCTTCTAAGCAAACAATGCAATTATGGGCAATGCCATTTTCAGCGGACACATGGGGCATTGTGCAGAAGGCTGTTGGCTGCAGCTTACACGTTACATAGATTAGGGAGCTGACACCTCCTGACAGCGGCTGCCCCTTTGTGCTCAGCTCACCCTGCTGTACCACGCTGCTGCAGAGGTCTGAGCCCCGTCTGGGCCGGAGCTCTTCCCGCTCAACTCCCACCGAGTTAGGCAGGTTCCTGCAGCTGCAGCAAGGGCTGGGGTCTTGGCTTCAGCACCAGGATTGCCTGGGCTGGGAGCTAATACAGAGGTGGTGTTTGCAGGGGGATTTTATTGGCCAAGGACTATCAGTGGTGTACTCATACTCATACTTTAGATCCCTGTGTATAAAGAATAGTGGTGGAAGAGGAGATGACTGTACCACTAAGATAAATTTCACGCTCTGATCTCAGATCCAAAGAGGCTTCCCTTGTGATTTTCAAGAATCATTTTAATCTGTGCCTCAGTTTCTCGTATTGGAAAATAAAGACAGTAGCTGCTTTGGAGTATGGGAGACTTGGAGTTTTTAGACACCTCTCTTTTTCCTGTATGAAGATGAAGAATTACTAGGCAATTATTTATATCTGTCTATTTAAGACCAGCTGCCAGACATGGGGGGAGCTGTGTAAGAGGGAGGAAGGAGGCTATGTCATGCAGAAGTTGGTTTGTTGTTTTCAGGACTGCTTAGATTCAGGATGCCTGTGATGTAGTCATAGTTTGGCAACTTGCATGGGTAAAGTACCAACTGCTCTAAACTTCCACTTCCTTGCATGCAAATGGAGGATGAGCTAATAGTTGTCTTTGCAAAAAAACTAACCCTCTTAATATTTGAAGATGAAAGGTAAAAATAAACAATCGTTTTAAATCCTGGTTGAATAGCAGAATACATGCACTGAACTTAAACTACTGTTACATTTACATTTTAAGGCAAAATATCTGAAAGGCAGTTTCTCCTTCACTTACCTATTGAATGTTGAGTTCAGAGTCTCTCTCTGTCTCCCATGACACACACTCCTCACAAACAGATTTCTCCAGAGCAGTATTATGTTCTAGCTCTCCGTGTATTTCAAACAATTATAAGGCCATTTATTTTCTATTTCAAACCAAAATAGTGAAATGGAGTGCATGGCCTTTTCCAGTTGCTAAGCAACCCTTTGTAACGTGCATCTTGCATTTTGCTGTGCCATTTGGCAATTCACACAAGATCTTGTTTGTTCATTTCCAGTCTAGTAAAATTGGTTGCTATATTTCAAGTGCCAGTATAGATCAAAGTATTTCCTAGAAGGATAAACATGTTAACTGGCAGAGAGCGAATGATTAACATCAAGCACAAGCCTTTTAGTATAAAGGACTTGGCATGTCATCCATTGGCAAAGCTACTCAGATGAATGCCATCTATACCTAACAGATGTGCCACTAAGGAGTTATCCTCTTCTTTCCAAAGTGCTGCTCACTGTGCTGGTGTGACTGAATGAGGATGATAGCCACTGCTGAGCTCTGTAAAGCAACTGAGCCAAATGCAGTTGTCAGCCGTGGCATTGTATCTGGAGATCTCTGCTGATTTTGCTTGAGCTTCTTCAGCTTTGCATCTGTATAACTAATGGTAGAATTATATTAAACTGTTACTTTTTCTTCCTCTACCCTTTATTAACACTTATAAACAAACCAGACTCTAATATCTGACTATTTAATATTCCCTACAGTAAGTAGGGGGTAAGCTCTAAGTGTATGCCTAATGAAAGTTGGCCTTAAGTAGAGAACACTCATTGTTCATAAGCAAATCAGCACATGGCTGGGTTTTGCTATGACCTCTGCATTTCCAAACCTGTGACTAAAAAACTATAGATGATCTGGGTCAACGAATGGAGGGGAGGGCTGAAATTGGGTTGGTTGAGGAAAGCTTCAAAAAATAGGTAAGTAAGACAGATTTTAAAAACACTTCATGTCTGTTTTGTCATTAGTGTGAGTTGTGTGCCACTTGTGCATTTGTGTGCTGTCTGTAACCTGCAATCTGTGTCAGAACCTCAGTGGTACCATATACACTGGACCAAATGTCAGATACTGACTAATACAGTCATTAAAAGCACAACTGAGTGAGGAATGGTGTAGGCAAGTGTAAATTTTGATATGGGTGGTGACAATTTTGATATAGTTACCATATTCTAAATCCTATGGAAAAGGTGAAGGGGATTTTTACAAAAACCAGTATTGCTGTTGTAGAATGCTAAAGGATAGTTCCAAGAAGTGACCATTTCCCATTACAGCCACTAAAAGGAGCAGGTTATCCAAGTAATTCTTATAAAACCCTATTGGCTTAGTCAGTTGTGTGTCATTGGGAGTATATTTTACAGAGTTTCTCTGCCAGCAGTACTGGTGGGATTTAAGTCCTACAAATGATTTGGTTATTGGTGAAGTAAGCACAGTACTCTCTTGTTTGTGCAGTCATATTGATGTCTGATACTATGGTCAGACATGGATAGATACGTCAGCCAGGTGATAAACCTGTTCATACCTTTTTTCCTTGATCATATACCCAATCTCAGTCTGGTGGTGAAGAAGAGGATGAAGAGAGTGGTAAGGCAGATTTTCCTTGTGTGATCAGACAGCAAAAGCAAGAGGCACATTCTTTACACTGCCAGAAGTGTGTGCAGCTGGGGAGAATCAGCCCTCTCATTTCATGGCAGATAATCAGTCCTGTATTCTCTGTTAATGTATTACAGGCTTAGCTTTAGGCCTATAAGAAAGCTGTTTGCTGTGACTGCTTTTCTGTTTGCCCCCTGAGAGCTGAGGATTCTCCAGAAAGTCCATGGCGAGCAGAGAGATGTTCTGTCCTGTCTGTGAGACAGCAGTCAGAGCAGACTTGGGCTCATTATCTTGTAGCTGTATTGGGAGATACTTCTAACTGATCTGGGAATGCATGAAAGAAATTCTTTCTTACATACACACAGCAGGAAGGCACATAAGCCAAAGGATGTTATTTTAAAATTGACAGGTACTATCCCTAAATCATATTCCCTGTTGTTCATTTTTGTTAATATTGGAATCATTATACTGATTTCTACTGAACTGACTAGATGCTTTTGCCAAGCCATGATGCTGGAGTAGTATGAAATAAGAACAGCTCCTCAATAATACTCTAAATGCTCGTTCTTAAGTAAGTTTTAATTTCTAAATTGCTTGAATGTTGATTCGGGAGCTCCACAGAGTGCACGATGGTTTTTTTAGAGTAAGGCCGTAATAAATGTGATTGAAAATAAAATTAAATGCCATGGCAAAAATATTCTTTAAGAGTTTGTAATGATGCAAAGAAAACTAATTTGTGTATTCTTGGCCCGGAACTATGCAACTATGTAAGAGTGATTACTAGCTTAAACGCTCATAATGTAATGTCAGTTTTTCAATCCAGCATTTGTTTTTGAAAGTAGCCAGCCTTGCAGTTTAAACACTGCAGAGGTCGAAAAGAACAGGGGCTAGGGGGGCAAAGTGCTCCTTTGGTATGTTGAGCTACTTCAGGCCTCAATTTAGGTGCTCTGAACTGCACACACCCCTCTCTTCTCTGAGTAAGTAGCAAATTTATGCTCCTAATGTTTGCCCTTGTGACCCGCGCCTAGGCTGGATGCCTGAACCCGCCTGGCAGGGATGACGTGATGACAAGATGACATCTTTTTAGCGTCAAACGCTGCTTTCCACGGCAGATGGCCACTGGGGAGGGAGAGCAGGCTGTACGTGGGAGCACGGCAGCGCTCTGAGCACCGTCTGTGTTGGGGGCAGGGTCCCGGGCCCGCGCTGTGTGCTGTGTCACCCGCAAAGGCTTCCAGAGGCGGCTGCTGCTGCCCGCAACACCCGAGACACGCCAGTCAGGGCGACTTTCCTGCAGAGAGGCACGGGCTGCACCCAACCGCGGCTGGAGGCCGATGTGTCTGTGCCTCAGCCAGGCCCTGGCCAGCCTGGGTGTCCCTCGGCCCTGGCCCGCATCGTGCGTGTCCCTCAGCCCTGGACAGCGTGCATGTCCCTCGGCCCTGGCCGGCCTGGGTGTCCCTTGGCCCTGGCCCGCATCGTGCGTGTCCCTCAGCCCTGGACAGCGTGGGTGTCCCTCGGCCCTGGCCAGCGTGGGTGTCCCTCAGTCCTGGCCGGCCTGGGTGTCCCTCAGTCCTGGCCGGCCTGGGTGTCCCTCGGCCCTGGACAGCGTGGGTGTCCCTCGTGTTATAAATGATTTCAGGCTAAGTCAGCCTAAATAGCTTTCAATCAAAGTTTTATTATGTGTTCGTGATAAAACACAAGCAAGCAAACAGCATTGGGTGATCAGGCCAAGCTGGGTGCATGGGGAGTCCCCGCTCCAACCAACATGCACACCAAATGCAATTCTAGCTAGGTTTTTATGGATCTTATTTTGGCTGACTTGACATGTTCCATTGCGCCTGTGCAGGTTCCATTCTCGCTGACATGCCAGATCTTTTTTTGGGTCTTCATCAGGTGGTCTTTGCTGACATATCAAGTCTTGGGTCTCTGTCTGGTGGTCCTTGCTGACACATCAGGCCTTGGGTCTCTGTCTGGAGGTCTTTGCTGACTGATCCTTCCTTGTCTTCACTGGTTCCTCTTTTTTCCGCACGTACGCACCTTAAGCAAGCATTTTCTAATATTCTAGTTTCCTTACTCCATATGTTAAGCTTCTATTTTCACCAACATCTCTAACCACAAAGTCTCTAAATTCTACTACGTCAACTAAAACTTCTAACTAGGGCCTCTTTAGCCATGCCTTACTTGGTCCCTCAAGTCTTACACAATATTGCAGAAATTTTTGCAACCAAAATAATTTATTTTATTCTCTTATCCCATTTGACACGAATCACTTATATATATATCACACTCGGCCCTGGCCAGCGTGGGTGTCCCTCGGCCCTGGACAGCGTGCGTGTCCCTCGGCCCTGGCCGGCCTGGGTGTCCCTTGGGCAGCGGGAGGGGACGGGCTCGGAGCAGCTGCCGCCCCTGCCCGGGGTGTGACCGCAGAGGCACTCGCGCAGAGCTGTCCCCTGCGGAGGGCAGGACCCGGGATAGCCTCGGCTGGAAGGCTGCAGGCAGGGACTCTAAGCTCCGCTTGTCGTTTTAACTGAGTATTATGTAAATCGAATAGAGCGGCTGTTAAATTAAAGCGAGAGAAGGTAATGCCTGCAGGTAATGCCCGCTGAAGCCAAGCCACTGGATGTTAGGGAATTATAGAATTTGTTATTTCCTTATTTCTTTCCGTGGGAGATGGAAATAAAGGCTCAGGAAAAAAAACAAACAAGCAAAACAAAAAACAAAACAAAAAACAAAACAAACAAAAAACCCCAAACAAACAAACCCAAACGAAAACCAACCCCTAATTATTGACTTCCCTGAGGAGACACTGACAGCTCCCCACACAAGGAATTCAGCAGTGCTGGGGCAGGGCAGGGCAGTGCCAGTGGTCACACAGAAGAACAGCTTATCACAGAGCCTTTCTCAAGGAAACTGGACTCATTTTTACATCCTGTGGGAAATAGGTGACTTTTCAATAGGACTTGTAATAAAGAAGAATTTTCTCATAATGGAAAATCTGAAAAATCTTCTGCTTTCTGAAATATCCATGGGAAGCACCCTGGATATTAATTTAAATACCAGTTCTGGTATTTTGTGTTAAAATCTCATTAGAAAAGAAACAAGTAAATTTAAAATTATCTAATTTTATTGATTTCGTGTCTATATGAGCTTTGAATGTTACTTAAGAAAATCTCACTCCAGAAAACTAAACCACTTTGCTAAAATTAATCTATTCATTATATTCTTTTAAGCAGTGCAAT
Source organism: Erpornis zantholeuca (assembly GCA_013400515.1). Lineage (NCBI taxonomy): Eukaryota > Metazoa > Chordata > Aves > Passeriformes > Timaliidae > Erpornis > Erpornis zantholeuca. Next base: position 240,704 of record VZTN01037053.1, on the reverse strand, counting down.
TACTAAAGTTTCTGAGACATAGAAAAAGGATGAAAGTTCTAGATTAGGAGTATATCATAGTGATGCTTTCAATTAAAATATTTTAAATTAAAGGTCAAGTCTAGATTTGTAAAAATTAAAAAAAAATCAAAATATTATCTTGTTAAAAAAAAAAACAATCCATCCTGTTTTCTTTAAAACAGAAATTATATCCAAGCATTACAACTGTTGTTCAGTATTGAGAAAACCCTTCAGGCGTGGACCACTGCTGGTGCTTGCAATGCAAGGTGACATTGATGTTCTGAGCAGCTGATTAGCAGTATTGCTGGGCACACTGTGATTGCCCTAACTCTGGAGAATTTTTGAGATTTAATATTTTTCCTAGATGAAAAGCTAATTTAAATATTATTCAAATGTAAAATCTCATAGAAATTTGGACTGAGTCTATTGAGACATTCCAGCTTCATTTAAAGACTTTCAATGTTATAAAGTCAGTTTAATCTCCTTTTTTGAAAATCTGAATGAAAAAAGGAATTTTCTCATTTGAAGATATTTTCTTCTCATTTCCTTACCTGTCTTCTGTTTTCCCTGCTTGTTTGACCAGATTCGATTTTTGGGCTTTTGAATTTTTAATGTATTGGCATTTTCATCTGAAAATACATTTTGAAAATATTCCTGGGCATCTCTGTTTAAACTTTAATTGTATTTAAAATATAATTATCAGTAGTTTGGGTGTGCTCGGAATTACATATCAAACTCATGCAGAAATGCAAATACAATTCATATAAACACCCTTTCATCTGTTCCATTTTATAATACATAGTTTATAAAATGTTTTTTATAAAAGTAGCATGCAGCAAAGATAAGATCACAGTGGAAGAAAAATAATTCAGACAAAGGAGGAGATAGTTATCTTCCCTACAGATTTTTACTGTTGGCTGTTTTTTGTTGCCTGTTATGTGTTTGCATTACTGTCTCAAAAGTAGTACTTGGCTGGGTCATTCACATGTTAGGCAGTGACTGACTGAAATAATTCTAGGAGGCTTGGTGCTTATTGAAGACTTAACTTAGTCTTTTTAGTGACTTGTATTGCAAATAGTCAGATTCTGATTTTATTTACACCAAAACAAATAGAGTATAACTACATTAACTTTGGAGAAGAGGAACTTCTCCAATATACATTCTTAATTAAGAACAGAGGCTAATCCTTCATCATCCTTATTTATGTATCTCTTGGCATACACGGACAGGGAAGCAGTTGGTGGTAGTTATGTCCATGGTAACCATGAGGAGGGTTTGTATTCAAGTTCTTTTAGTCATTTGTGTTGATAAATCCTCCTGGCACTTACCCAGGTGTGGGGCTCTCCTGGGTGCTGGAAGCAGTGCAGCAGGTCTGCCTCAAGCACAGGCACTCCCAGGAAATACCTGTGACTGCACAGGGGTTCCACACCTGGAGCATCCACAGATTAAGTCTGCATTGTGGACTTCACCATGACCTTATAGGGCAGCATATCCTTTAATATTTTTAGACATCTGGGCCATCTTAGATGCTTATGTTGTATTGTCTAGGAAGCTGTGCTGCACCAACGAGGTGGGGAATATTTCAGCCTGTGCCCAGCATGTGCACTTCTACAGAGACTGGCTTGGGAAGGATGTGCAGTCTTGGTAGCCTGAGAGAGAAAAGCTCTTGTGTGGGCCCCCTTGATATCCTTAGAAATCACAATGATTCATGTACAAACACACAGTTTATATTCCCTCCATAACCTTACCAGCAAGGGAAGGAAAACTTCTATGCCTTGGCAAGAGTCCCTAGTGTAGTCAGGGCTTTGGCTGCACTTGTGTGTTTATGAATTCTAACAACTCCATCACTAATGTTGTCACCAGATACCTGGGCTCTAGCCACAATAACTTTTCCAAATGTTTGCTCTTAGGAATGTGCTCTCAGCTATATTATAGTTACTATAAACAGTAAGATATCATGTGAATTTTTTTTTAATTTTATTTACTCCCTAGCTTTTGTAGTCAAGGATGAAATATGCATGGTGTTGCTTCCAGACTTCTTGTGTATTCTGTTTTTGTCTTTACCTGTTTTTCATAAGACCTTATATCCTGAGATACAGAGCAGAGAGACACAGTAGAGGGACCACCACCACTGGAGTTAGTAAAGAATGTGCATGTGGCATTTCAAAAATGATATTTGGCCTCCTGGAGAGAGCCAGTATAATTTTTAATCTGGAAAGTATTTGAAGGGTATTTTCTGTGAAGGAAAGTTTTAGCTGTGTAATATAGTTATGCAGACAAAGGCTGCAGAAACACTGTCTAAACAAAGTGGGGTTCTGGTATTTGGGGGAAAGCAAGAAGAGAAAAAGTAGTGATTCACTGTTTGGTTGCAAAGGAAACAAAGCCTTTCCATATTATTTTGGATCAATAGCAATGTCCCAAAAGACAGAACTTTGAGGGAAGAAAAACCAACTCAGTAGAGAAAGGAAGAAACGACCTTTTTGTGTACCATTGGAACAAAGAGCCCATCAGTCTGACTAATAAGGCAATTAAAACTCTCCTTTTGATTTTCAAATACTTTGGCTCTAAACAAATCTGCAAAAGGAATTCTGAGAGGGTCAAGGGAATAAACAGTATCTTCTCCAGGTGGAAGGAAAGCAGCAGAGTAATAACAAGAGAACATTCCAAGGTGACAACAGGGAAAGGAAACTACTTTCTCTAGATCACATGGAAGTTTCCACTACATGGTTGGCAATTAGGATTTTAGTGATGAGGCCAATTTTTGGCCTAAGGGTTTCTGTTAGAAATGTAGATAAGTAAACAAAACCAATTCAAATTTCAAGTAGATGTAAAAAAAAAACCCAAGAAAAGTGGTTTTGAATAAGTACTGTGGAGCAGATGTATAGAGTATTTTATTCCGTAGTTATAACTCTGCAAATCTCAGAGTCATGTTTCCTTTAATCATGGTAAAATCTCTGATTATTCATCTCAGGGTAAACACCAAATTTCTGTGTATCTCTGTGGACTTTCATTCCATAAGAGCTCAGCTTCAGTGTGTTTATCTCAGAGAGGTAATGTGTACATTGGAAGAGTCACCAAATGACCCCCCCGGAGCCACTCAGAGAACCCCCCCACTGCAGAGCAGTTCATCAGCCCAGGGATGGACTGTCCCAGTAACCACTGCACTGAAAGCTTCCCTGTTCTGCAGACAGTCCTAAGCACTGTATGTGTGGTTCTCTTTGGCCTGCCCATTTCCAGGCAAGCTGTGTTTCTTGCATGTTGCAGCATGTTTCTTCCCTTTCCGTAAGGAATTGCTGCTAGGTTTGCTGAATGCGAGAAAGGGACCTCAATTCCATTCCCGTAAGATCAGCTTTTTGGCAGCCATACAGCTTTCAGGAGAAAAGAGGGAGGAAAAAAAGAAGAGCCAGTTTGGAATGAGGAGATGTCAGGATGTTTTAAGTGCAGGAGTTGTTCTAACAGCAGGTCCCTGTTAGAAGTGTGTAATTTTTGGACAAGTCCCTGGCCTAGACTTCCTGCAGCACAGTAGCATCCAGAAATGAGCTGTGGGAGGGGCTTTATCACTAAATCACACAAAATTTGTGTTTTAAAACCCCAAAGTCTCTGAGTGCATAAAGGACACTGTTTCTGAGTGGTTAATTTTATTACCTTATTATAAGCTTTAAAACAAGACCCAACAACAACAAAAAAGGAAAAAAAAAACTACCACAAAAACCCAGCAGGTTTTTCTTCTTCAGTTTTGGAGGGAAAAAGTTTGCTTTCAGGGTGAGATTTAGCATGCCAAGTCTCTGGCCAGAGCAAATTTTTAAAGCTGTATCATAAACCTCTGAAAATAGGAGTTTATAATAGAAATGCAGACATACAGTTAATTATATCATCATGAATGGCGCCACTATAATTAGCTAACTTCTATATGATGCCAAGTTTTAAACTATTTTACTTTTATGGCACTGGATGTCAAAAGCTATTTATTTTAGTTTCTTTCATTTTTTCTTTTATTGTCTTACTGACCTGGCTCACCAGGTTAGGAAAATGGCTTGCAGATTTTCCTTCAGCCCTGAAGAACCCTTGCAGCCTCGATGGTTAGCAGATTCCTAGAACCTGGGATGTCAAAGGGAGTGGATTCCCTGCAAAGGCAGGCAGCAGGTTATCAGCAGAAGCAGACTTCTGTGAGTAACCTTGGACTTGTGGTTCCCATTGAAGGGCTTATTCTGAGACGACTGACAACCTCAGCTGGACAGAAATCTGCTAATATTTGGGTATTATATATACTTTTAAGGTGACAGTTAAAGAAAAGAGATAAAATACAGAGAAGAAAAGGAACATAATCTGATTTAGAAATACAATATTCCCTACAGGTTCAAAACCAGAGAAAGGTGCTAACAACAAGCACCTTGGAGATCATGGGATGAGAAGATCCCTTCCCTTAAAGTTTCTGTTTCCAAGTAACTGTAACTCTTTTTCAGCTCACTGCTTTTTAGGTGCTTTATAGTCCACACAGGGATCACTGTTTCAGCCATCATTGAAATCCAATTTCCTCTAGAGGTGAATACAAAAAAATTTATAAAAATATGATCATTTACATTGCAAAGAAAAGATGAACATACTGTTCAGTTAAGGAACCAGGAGAATCTGTGATTTAGCCACACATGCTCAATTATGACAATTATAGCTTAACAGATCTCATAATTGAAAACAATCATTATAATTTAAATGTCCAAAGTCTTGCCTGTTTTTTAAGATGCTAAGTTAAACTTTCAGGTTTTTTTTTTTAATGAGAATAAAAAATTTTATTTTATCAAAGAATATCCATATGTATACAATAGCCTTCTAAAGTTACTAATTAGCCTTAATATTTAACACATATGTGTTTACATGTGTGTATATATGCATAAAGTATGACTAATAATGACATGCTTGATAGCAGTGTTCTCAATTATGGTTGATAAGGATCTGAAGGTAAAACTTTAATTCAAACATACTGCCTCCCAAAGGCTGTTGCTCTTCAGGGATGGTCTATATCATGCTGCCCTCCATTTTGTCTAACAGTGATGTGTAAGGTTATGTGTTAAAACAATCCTGCTTCTGGGTTTTTTTTTAGTGTGAGACAATGTGAACTAGTACTGTTCCAGGAGTGTTTGGGCAAGTGGATGTTAACTTTACAGTCTGATAGTCCTGAATTGTTTTGTCCTATTTTCTGCTGATCTGCATTTCTTCAGATCTGCCATCTAAGTTGATTTCTCCCAATAAAACTTCTGATGGTAATTTTCAAAGTATTTTGCTATTGAGTAGTCAACAGCACAGGAGGAATTAGCATGGATTCTGCTGTACTTTTTTGGACAATCTTTTTCTTCTCTTGGCCATGTGCTTGTCACCTTTCCATGACAACTCTTCTTTTTTTTATCACTTTTGGCTGGATGCAATTTTGTGGCTACTGGGAGTTCCACACCTGCTATTACCCTGTACAGAGCTGACGATGCAAACTAATGACATGAGCTCAGTTACCACATGCTCCCTTATTTCATGTTGGCTTATTAAAGGATCCTCAGGCAGATCCTGCCAGCTCCGATGCATATGAGCAATCCTGCTGATTGCAGCAGAACTGCCCAAGTGTGTAAGGAATGAGGGACTGGCCACTGAGAGAAGAACAGTAATTTCTGCTCAGACAGGGCATGTCAAACCAGTGGCCACCAGCCAGTGTGATGGAATTAATGAGGGGAAACAGTAGCCAGCAGTGACAAGTTGGGATAAACTCACAGAGTAGCACTGCCACATCCAATTACTGTATTTCATTGTTGTTCCCTGGAAATGGGGAACCCACTGACAACCTCCATGAAAGCTGAACTGGAAATTCTGGGAATAGAAAAAGCCAGTCTGAGTAAAGTTTATGCTGATCCTCTTTAAAAAAGAACAAATGCTAGCACAGGAAAAGCCTTGCCTTTCCTTTCTGTCCTTGACTTTGCTACAAAGTCTGCACTTTGCTGCCTGGCAGAAAGTGTTTAAATAAATTGCTTTCAAAGGAAAAGAAAATAAAGTTAGGGAAACACTTTTTGTCTATGCCTAATTTTGGTCTGTTGGAAGTGATGCTTTTGCGTCTTGATGCAAAGCATATTTTGATCTAAAATTCTTGTATAAAGCAAATTGGACTATCAAGATTCCTGATTTAAAAAGTAAAGGAATTGCTTTAAAAAGTAAAACCCGAGGCATCTTTTTCCATGCCTAATAAGGGCATTTACTGGTAAAGGAACTAGAGAATTAATCCAAAGAGTGCAAAACCCCTGTTGATGCCAATGATATTTTACTCCATAGAATACTTCATTCAGCCATGGATTCCGATACATATGAACAAAATAACAGCCTGGAGGAATGATTCATGGGGAATTATTTAATTCTGCCTGGCAGAGTGCTACTTTTAGCTGGGAAAAATCTCCTCGTAGGCCAGTAGGCAGCACACTCTCCAGCACAAAGCCAAATGACATAACCGGCTTCTCTGTGTAACAAAAGGGCAATGGCATCCCCCCTTGCTGAGTGAAAATTAGCAGCAGGTCTTTGCACTGTGCACATACTTTGAGAGGAGGGAATTGTGTCATTGTTATTTGCTATTTCCGCAAGCTGACACTTATCTTGTAAGCACATCAACTGTTTGCTTTAGCTCCACAAGTCATTTCCTATACATTATATCAGTTAGTCATGCTGCTCTGCATTGTGTGCAAAGGAGGTTAAATTCCACATGTAGAGAAATAAAAGATGAAGGAGAACTATCTAAATAATTGTTTTAGGATGGGAGCAGCTATTAATTTCTTTAAAAAGTAACTGTCAGTAAAGTGCTTCAGACTTTTGCGTCTACACTTGAAGCCACATCAGTGCATCAAACCCTTAAACTCCTTGAAGATAAAGTACATCAGATCAGCTCAAATTCCAATAGATTACTAAATTCGAATCATAACTTTCCTTGATTTTCACATCCCAAAATAGCATGCAGACCTTTCTGCAGAAAGAACAGAGCTGACCTTAGATGCAAACAGAGGAAGATATCAGGAGGTTTTCTTTCATACCTTTGACATATATAAAGAAATACATTTTTGTAATTATTGCATCTTCACAGCTATTGCCCACTTTTACTGGCAAGTGTTTGTCTCCTGTATTGTTGCTGGGGAATTGTTGCATCATTGCTAGGGAATTAAAAGTAGTTTTTTCCAGCTCTAAAATCATTGAAGCTTTGGTTTTTGTTCTGCCTTTTTACAGTAATGTTTCCTTACTCTTTATTTAATTACTGCCATATATGGGGCTGCTCTGTACAGATGAGAATATACCAAATAGAACTGTGACTCCTCAAGCACAAGGGGAAAGCAAGAGAGGAAAAAGAACGCAGAAATATAAGGGAATAAAACATTCTTTGACAAATAATAATGAATATTTTATTTAGCTTGGTCTGAAACATAGAGTCTATTAGAGAGTTAGAATATAGGCTGCTTTCCGTCTCTTGGCTCTATAGTAAGATCCTGAAAAATGTATTTCCCTAATCCATGATTGAATACAAACTTATCAGTCAAGATTTTCACAGTCTGTAGATTTCTACAATAGAAAGAGTTCAAATACTCAAGTGACACAGAGTTCATTTTTTTTTTCTTGTTCTCACTATTTTATTCCTGTGTAACCATATTAACATCACTTCTCTTCATCTTTTCCTTATTTTTAAATATTCCAGGACAATATTATAAAGTCTTTGTGGAGAGAAAAGTAAAAAATTATGATTTCAATTCTCCGGACACTTAAGTAAGTGCTTAATTTAAAGCATGTGGGTAATCCAAATTTGCTTTAGTCATTGGCTTCTGGACCAGAGCCAACACATTTGGAATGCATCCTGCATATTTAATCTACTGTATACATGATTCAATCACATGTGTGCAAAGTTGTTTGTGATTAAATTTGTCAATGAAAGTAACTGAATTGAGATTTAACCTGAGAAAAATATACAGTGAGTGACACTCCTATAATAAGGGTAACATTGGAAGACAGAAAAATCTTTCATTTTTCAAAAAACCCTAGCATTTGAGGCCAAATATCTATCTAAATTTGGTGGGGTTTTTTTCCTTTCTTGAAAACTAATAAAAAACTTTGAAATTCGCTTGATTTTTAAAATAAAATCAATGATGCTTAAGTGTTCCAGAAATATCTGGAGAAGGTGCAGCCAATTTTCTCATCTGATTTAATCATAACTTTCTGTTTATTTCTCTAAAGATTGTCGAGAAGAGATTCTGTGGAAAAACTCCCATTTCAAAATTTCATCCACAAACTGTTTCTTCTTTTGAGGTTTGATTTTGTTTCTCTGCTGTATTAAAGTAAAATGTTGAGGTTCCAGAGCCAGTCCTTTGCTCCTGTCTGCCCTGGTGGATGATTTCTGAAAAATATAAGAGGTGGTTGGGTACCTAAATGCTGCTACTGAGATAATTTACATTTATTCAGACTCCGTGTGTGTGTTTGTGTATATATATATAAACATATATATATATATTGTTTTCATATATATTACATATATATGAAAGGGAGAGAGGAAGAAAATTCTTATTCCCTTGGTAGCAACTGGCTGGTAGTAAAGAGCAAATAAGATGTTCTAAAGAGAAAGAAGTTTGTTTCTACATGATTGGTCTGGAGTCCTATATAATGTACTTATATTCTTCAAGAAACTGTAATCTCCAATAGCTGCTGTTCTACTCTGTCATTTTCTGTTTACAGAACAAATATAAGAACAAATGTGAGAATATATTATTCTTTTGCAGACAAGTTGAGTGTGCCTGACTGATAAACTCCGTCTTTTGCCATGAGCAGGAAGGAATTATGTATTTTTATTGGTATTCATATTATTCATTTCAGAAACATTGTTAAGGGTGAAGGGCTTCCAGGATGGTTGGAATGACCCTACAAAATGTTTGATGTGCTACTCTAGGAAGCAGAAATTTCCTTTGGTTTCTTCTGATGGAAACTTAGACTCTTTGTTCCCTGCTTCTCTGATTCCTGGACTACTCTCTTCAAAAGAAATTTCAGCTTTCTGTGTTATTTTTAAAACAGGAAGAAATGTTTTTTCTCTGTTTTTAACTTTGTCACTGAAGGCAAAACTTGAAAGAACTTTTTAACATAAGCATAAAAACACGAGCATCTGTTTTCCTGGCAAAGAGAGAAATGTCTCAGAGGAAGCTCCATTGCAGTGTGACTTGTTTCCATCCACACCTAAGCCACCAGCCTGTGCTGCAGCCAGCACTGGCACTGGGGGGTTGATGCTGCTCAGACACGCTAACAAGTGGAAACCTCCCTTGTGGAAACTTCCTCGTGGGAGTGGTGTCCAAAGCTAACTATTTATAAAGTGCTTTTAAAGGAGATGCTTAAATAAAAATCTTTGGTACTTGTGCAAGGTCACAGATTATTATCTTCCACTTTACAAGGGAAATTCAACTAAAAACATGAGCACCAAAGCGAGCTTTCCTATGGTGCTCTGATCTTACTTTCATTTGCATGGGATCTGGCATGCGGTCTGGAAGCTAAGCTGGGTTTGATGTCCTCACTGTGGCTCCACTGGGGATTTAATTTCTGAAAGTGGCACCATGAGGCTTACATGTAGAGGTTTAGAAATGCTGAACACTATTGAAACTAAGGATGGAATGCTTTATCTGTGACACTGCTGGAGGCCACAGGTCTTTCTTGAGACTCCAGTCTCTCTCAAACCTTCACCAAAATCCTAAAAAGACATATTATTATTCTAGAATGCCAGCAAGTGACATGAATATCAGAATTGCTCTCAGGACCTCTCTTAGGGATAGAGGCATATGTGTGAGAGTTTCAAAAGGAACAAATAGATAACAAATGGAAGCATTAGCATATCCAGAATTATGTTTCTCTACAGTAACATCATTATTTGGGATGACTTTGATATGGTGTCCTACATTTTGACCAGCTTGCTTTCCTCCTTTGTTCACCTTCAGAAGATCTCTAATGGACATAGCAAAAATTACCCTGGGCTGTTAGTTCTGCTTTCATCTTCAGATCCATCTGGTTTCTTGAATCCATGTGTGTTGGGTTTTTTTACCCAACAGTCGATAGAGACTATGAAGTTACTAATGGTAGAATCAAGGCTCCTAACAACTTACTGCTATTCTTTTTCTTTTTAATCATCCAGTGCTCCTTTTCTGTTTCCATATGGGCATCTATGCAAGCATTTTAGGGGTCATGCATGATCTCTTCTTTATTTACCTGTTAATTGCTGAATAAGAAAGTTCACTCAGATCCTGCTCAGTAAGTCAAAATCTGAAATCTCAGCACTAACTGCAACTTTTTATTTGATGATTTTGAGTACTTTACCTTGTCAGCTCAGGTTTGAGTGCTTCATTCTGAAGTCTGCAAGTCAAGACTCCTGTATTTAAGTGTTCTACAGGAATACTGCTGGTTTTCACAATGTAGTGACAGATAATCATTGCATACACAGATCAGCTGGACAATAATATCATCTCTTGTAGATCTGTGCAGCCAGTGCAGAACTATAGAGTGGAAGGATATAAGACATGAAGACTTTTTTAACCCAGGAGTTACCCTTTGTTATTCTTGTTAGACCCAAAGGTAATGATGACTTTCAATGGAATGTTAATGACTGGAAAACAGAGGGAGGTGGGGCAGCAGAATTATCAAGTGGGATACTATAAACCTTGAATGAAGATTTGGGTTTGTGAAAATTCACCTAACCCAGCTCTTTTATTTTTTGCCTCTGTCGCATTCCACTTATGTATTTTGCCAGGCTTTGTTTCCTTAGGCTAGCTTGCTATCTGGAAGTAAACACTGAATTACCCCCAGTGTAAAGTTTATACTCATCCACTTGCAAACTGCAGTGCTCCTGACATCAGAGGTGCCATAAAATATACCCACTTGAAAGGATAGCACATGGCTAATTTATTGACATGCATTCCTGGTCTAGCTGCTGAAGAATGATGCTTCTCCCTTCACACAGTTTTTGAGTGAGTCTCAGATGGCTTTTGAATTGATTTGAAACATGTCTTTGGCTAAGGAATCACTGGTTCCCCTGAAGTAAGCAAGGTGACTGTACTGGTCCCCAACTATTGCTGTGTCACACCAGGGAACTTTCCTTCTGAAGGGAGCCAGCAGTGGTGCAGGGAGAGGAACCTGCTAAATTCATGCTGACAAATGGGAATTTACAGAAACCTGGATGCCAGAAGGCTGCAGCTGAATGCATAAAGAGGATCAGATAGGCAAAGCAGGTGGTTTATGAGCAGGGTTTCATACACAGAAATGTGAGATGCAACCTTTGTTCTTTTAGGAGACATTGTTTTAGTAGAGATAAGATACTGCATTTCAAAGAATCCAAGTGCTTACAAACCAATGGCAAAACAGAAACCTGACTTGGCTACTTGAGTGCTGGGAGCCTAACTGTGGTGTGAATGAATGTTTTATTAGCCCAGGCCTCGTACAACTGTGTTAGTTGTGTGACTGTAAAACTTTAATGAATTTTCATGCCAATTCCCTTAAAACACTGTCCTTAAAAGCTTTAAGAAATTACCTTCATGCACAACTTCACTTATATTTTGTAGGAGAAAATACATTACAGAATTTTTTTTGTGAAAGATTTTGAGAAGATATTTCTCCCCTAGCAGTTTCCCTGGGGACAAGAGTCCCTCCAGGCCTTCGTGGAGGTATTGATGAAGATATACTAAAATCCTGTTATCTGTCTACCCATCTGTTCACAGTAGCTACCTGTGTCACAAGCTTTTATTTTTAGGAATTATACTATAACAGTGTGATTTCTTTCAGGCAAAGTATTTAGATTTTTATTGGTTAGAACAAGTGCAGTGCTCATCTCTGGAAGTGATGGTAGGTGGTGTCTCGTTTTGCTTTTCACAGAGAAGCAAAGAGGAAGTCTGAGCCAGCCCATGCATTTAACATAAAAGTGCGTGCATGGAAAGTGCAGGCATATCCTATGGAATTGAACAAATTTAGATTAAAGGCATTGTATATGAAGATATCAGGGGAATCCAAATATTCTGAATTTTTTTTGTACTTACAAAGGTACAATTTATTTGCTTCTTTTTAACTTAACCAAAAGCTTAACCACATAAAAGTTCCACACCACGCTGTGTGTTTTGAAGGCTGCGTGTCTTCTAGTGGTAGTTGGTACTGGGGCGAGGGGATGAGGAGGGAAACAGAAAGAGTCTAGGAAACACCTGATAAAATTTAATCAGTGAAGTATAGATATGAGATTACAGTTTGTCGTTGACCTTGATGACTGACTACATTCTTGCAACCTTTCTTTAAAAAACACTGTTTACTGGAGAGGAGCTTCCTAGAGTAGTGCCCCAGCCTGCTGAGAGGACCGCAGTACAGCACAGAAGTAGCAACATCAGGATGCTGTCACAACATTTCTAAGGCTGCCCAGGACAAAATAATTTCAGTGTGTGAACTGAATGTTTGACTTAGGGGAAGTTATGGGATGGAGGAGAAAACAATTATTTGAAGTTACCCTATATGTCAATTAATAGTGGAGAAAATGCAGTGAGGTTTGGATGATATTTAAAAATAATTTTCAGGTTTACTGGATTAATTCAGCAATGCAAAAAGGGAAATGCTTAAATCCATCAAGCCACAGTGAGTTTTAGCTTGCAGACTTGTTTCAGCTTCTGCACTAAAATCAGAGTAGAGGATGGGCGAGGCCACATTTTGGAATTAGATGCTAACAGCTGGCCAGATCTGTGATCTTTTACCTCTTGATCTTTTCTTAATCCTCCGAGCGTACGCTTAGAAGCAACAGCTTTCTGTGCCAAAGTGTACTGCTGATACTTTCCAAACCCTGTTTTCCAGCTCTAATAGTTCTGGTACAGTTAAGCTATATGTTTGACAACATCTGACTTTATCATCTGGGAAGGAGCATTACATTTGGAATCCAGGGGGAACAAAGTAGAATTCAATACTTTCCAAGGGAAAGCTAAGAGCCTGTTTTTTAGGGCAAATATACCAAGTTACTACAAATTAAAAGAAGAGACTTTTGTAATAAATTCCTTCAATGGTCTTGAAAATCATTTTATAACCTAATGTTATATTCTAACACACTTAAAACCAACAATTATGTGGCCACATCACCTCATCAGAGATGCAGTCTATGCATACAAGTGTCTTTAATTGTTACGGGTAATTTCTGTTTTCTGGAGCATTTTGGTTGTGCTGTTTACTTTTTAGGGTCTGTCATCGATTAAACAAATCCTAGGGGATTTTCTGAAAACTTGCTAGAGTACAACCTCTCCATGCACCTTTGTTCTGTTTGTCTAAAACTGCACCAAAGTTGGAACTAAAGTATGTGTGTGGGAAGGACATATGGCTAGGTAGAAGACAGCATATGTCTTTAGTATGCACTTACCATGCAGTTAGTTTAGACAGCATCTGTTGTTTGTTTAAACGATTTTTTTTTCTTTTGTAGGGGGAGGGTAGAGTCTGTTTAAAGGGGACCTGCATAGGGAGGGAGGGGAAGGGTTTATGTCTGTTTTCTTCATTTCTTCCCCCTTCTGTTTAAGGAAGAATTGCTTTGTCTTGTTTTTTGTCTTAGAAATATCAGGACTTTGAAGCACTATCTTTCATGGTTTTGTTGCAGGCATTTTTGGATAGCTGGGGCTCTGGGAGTTTTTGTCAGCTTTAAATGAAAGGAGGAGAGTAGGTGTGGATTGCTAACAAAGAGCATTTCTCCAAGCCCTCCTAGTGAAATGCATTTATATTTCTGTTACCATTAGAGCACTCCTATATAGTTAGGACCCTGCAAGGCTGTTTGGCAGATAGAGCTTATTTAACATCTGCATTTGGCATGTGCTGTGGTGATCAGTTATTGCAGTTCAGGCTGCTGGTATTTACTTGGTGTGAGCAGATGTTCTTCCCCTTGCCCCTGGGAGCCCCTGCTCTGCAGGCAGCTGCTCCTGTACCCAGGCACTAAAAAAGCAGGAGAGGTGGAAGGAGAGAGGTCCATTCTGTCTGTTCTAATCCAGGTGCTGGACTGGCATAGCTGCCCTGAGCTCTCTTGAGCTGCACCCTTCACTAAGTGGGCACCTCCCTGAATCCATGAGCCTTAGCTGTCTCAAATCTGCAACCAAGACTTCCCACCCCAAAACCTTGGCATACTCAGCAGGTTTTGAGCAGTTCCATGACCTCCCTCCTCTGCATCGTGTTTTAATAGTCATGAGCCTGTAACCAAAATCAGCTATTAAAGAATTTACACAATACCTCACACATGAAGTAGGCCAGAACTTGGCAACTGCAGTGGTGTTTTGCTAAGCAAGTACAAATATAGAGGCAGACTCAATTTTGGCAGGAAAGAATTCCCAACTCAGTTAATAGGCTTTTTACGTGTAGGATGTCTCACATGTCTCAAATCAACTGGTTTGCCACTTGTCTTTTAATTTCCAAGGAAAAGCCTGGTAGGCAGATCTGAATTTCTATGGTGCTTATCGGTTAAAGAATGCCCATACTAGAAAGAAAAAGAGGAGACAGAAGGAGAGGGGAATGTCTTTTGTCATATAAGCATTGTAATTGTTCAACTGAATACTTTCAGTGTTTTAATTTGAAATTTTTTTATGGCCTGTTGGTATCAGGAAAATCAATGTGTTCTGTTAGAAACTTCAGTTCTAAGTTGGCCTGCAAGTCTCACAGCTGGATAAAACCCCACAAGTGTGAGTGCAACTGATAATGTGAAATCTGGCCCACAAGGACACCTCCAGGTTCCCTTCAGTGGGAGCACACCAACCAAATAGACAAAGGAAGACCTGTTTTGAAAATGTTTCACTGTTGTCCCCATTTGTTGTTTATTCATTATTACTTTTACGCTGAAGTCCCAACCAACAAGCAGAATGAATATGTTTCATAACTAAATATGAGAGCAATAAACCATGTCTTATTTTTAATAGGAATAAGTACCCCTGATTTTTAGCAGTTAATGAGGAGGAGGAGGAGGAGTGGCTAATAACTTCATGGAGGCAGATAGGTTACTCTAGGAAACAGGAAGCAGGGAACAGAAATAACTTGATTAGAAAGAGACATTTGTTGCTCTTTCAAAGCAGTTTCTAACAGTTATGTGAGAACTACCACACAGCTGCATTAAAGATGTCCTCTTTCTTTACAAGTTGCCTTTGCTGCAGAAGTCACAGGAGGGAGCTCTAAAGTGAGTGCAAAATCACCTGGAAAATGGTACTTGAAGAATAATCACCGATGGTTCTCTCAGTATGTCTATTGGGATTCTGCAAACATCTCTTAGACATCCAGTGTGGTTCAATGATATTATCAATGAGTATAGATGAAAAAATAGGTATGTGTTTTATGTATACAGTGCTGAGTGGCTGTGAGGAGGTGGGAATGGAGTGTTAGAATGCAAAATGAGTTTGCAGGCTGAAAAATGTCCACATTTTCCTCTCAGAAAAAGTGCCCTTCTATCAGACTCACAGAAAATACTGTGATGGATGGGAACAATCAGCTGCATAATACTGTAGCTGTATGTGAGGGCTGCAGTAGTTCACAAACTGAAAAAGAGTCAGGAATATGTTTCTCTCACTTAAGATTATATTGCATAGGAAATTGCTTGTTCTTTCTGCCCTTGTCATCATGCCTTTGTCCTTAGCTGGAGAGTTGTACAGGTGTGAACAAATTGGAAAGAATCCAGCGGAAAGGAAGGTGAATAAGTAGAGGTGTTGCAAACATGACTTAGGAGGAATGATTGAATGAAATAGGATTCTCTGTTTAAAGAAGACTGATGGAAGACGTAGTATGCAAGTGTGCAAAAGCTGTGAAAAGAATGGAATAATCTATCCTCCACATCTGTGAGGCACAGGAAAGGAAATAATGAGCTTAGCTTGTGTCAAATGACTTCTGGCTTAGTGGTTTTTTTAAAAAAAAGTCTCAGATAGTTAAGATTTTAAAAAAATGCTAATGCACAGGGAGGTGCTGAACCTTCATTTTGGACATCTTTAGATAAACATCTGCCAGAAATAACAAGAGTATAATTGAGGGTGCTCTGGGAGTAAGGTTTAGTGCTCTGCGCTAAATACCTTTTTGAAGTTTTTTCTGGCCTTATTTACCATGGTTCTCTACTTCTAAGCACTTCAGGCTCAGTACAAAGCTTGCTTATTCCGATGTCTCTTCTGTGTATCCTTCTGTATGTCAGTGAAAGGGCAGGGTACCAGGCAGGGCCCTGGATACCTCCATTCTGCTGTGCCAATAATAGACACAGGGAACTTGTTTTGATAAACTCATTGTACCTCTTAGACCTACAAAATCAGTATTCAGTTTTCAGCAATTTTTCTCCCAGTGAAGACATCTAAATTCCATTACTGGACCCACTGTCCAGTAACTACCCTGCCAAGCCTGCCCGAGTGCTGATTTGTGTATTTAACTATAAGAGAGGGATAACCTTTGAAGATGTGTGTGTTTGAACACTGGTTTGGCTGCATTAAAGGAAAAATGAAGACATGGAAATATGTTAAGCAGTGCTAAGTTGTTACTAGAGATTTGGTTGAGATGTAGGGAACAAAAGCAAAATTATTTTTGGGCAACATGTAACTATTGTATCTGAGTATTCTTAGCTACTGATCCATATAATAGGCCTTATATTTTAATTTGTTTTTTCTTTGGCAGGAAGAATGCTGAAACAATTCTAATTTAAGTAATTTTATTTATATGCACTCCAAACATATTTGTATACACAGGGAGCTCCAATTGCAGTGTAATTAGAGTAATGTGAGAGCCTTAAGATCAGGAGTTCAAATTTATATTTGTAAATATTTCACTAACTTCTAAAGCACTCTTCAAAGATGTTTATTATCTCCTTTTTCTGATTGATGAGGTTGTCATGCTTCCAAACACAGAGAGAGTTTCCTCCATATACAAGACCTTTATTACTTGAATGTTTGGATGATCATAACTGTTAAGATAATTTAAGCAAGAAACTAAAATATGTGGATTGGAGAAGAAAAAAGGTGAGGAGCTTGCACGCATCTTTCCATTGCATCTAGATAAAATCTAGATTATTTTTATTTTTGCTGAACACTAATAGCTGCTCATATAAAAATCAAAAGGAGCCATATATGCAGTATGGCAGAACTGTGTTTTTATCTTACAGGAGAGATCTGGGGACTTGGGAGATGGTGCAGACTTTCAGATCCTTTAAAAAAACTTTCATTTGTTTTATAAAGTGCATTACAACATCAATCCATCCATGCCGTCCAAAGAAAATTTTGTTCTATATGATCAAGTTACTTATTGGCATGTAATGCTGGAAGTATTGTGCAGCAGATTCATCTATTGATTCACATATTGCCAATAGGTTATGGCACAGTTTAGTCTGGATATTGCCAGTTCTGTTCCTTTTGGGAAAAAGTCTTTTGGAATAGTTGCTATTTCTGGAAATAACCCTTTGAGAGAATCCTGGCAAATATCTATCAATCCAAGACAAATGTGGAAACACAAGGGATTTTTGGCAAAAACAGGTTAGAAGTAATATTTCTTGAATGATATGATATCAGAATCATATTTTAGTTTTTACAGTCTTTACCTAAGTAAGGCACCATCAGCAGGGATTTCTGTAATGATGTCTATGAGGAAGGATTCCTATTTCTTCTTTTCATTCTTCAGTAGATTTTGGAGACTATTTTGTAATTAACTGAGTACTGAGCATGGTTCAGCTTGACACCAAATCAACCCTTTTAGATTACCCACTCTGGGATAACAGGTTAGGGTTCGGGGCCTGAAGGCCTTCAGAATTCCACTAAATTCTGCTCAGGCAGAGAGCTCCACCATCAGTGTGGTTGTTCTGCTCAGCTAGCAGTAGGGGTTGGGGTGGGGCTGGGGGCTGCCTACATTGCACTTGCAGCCATGCTCTGCCTGGAGACCTGGAATGAGGGCAGGTTTAAAGATGGAGCTGTAGCTCAAGGCATGTTTGGGCTCAGGGGGGACAGAGTTAACAACTTAAAGGGGAAGTTTCCATTTGTAAAGAATAAATACCTTATTCCTGTGTATTTTTAAGACACTCTATTTGCAATTACTGTAAAAAGTCAATGTTGTCTTCCTGTTGAGGTACCTTGTAGCAGAAAATTCACATTTTTCTTCAATGAATGATGGGCTGTGCTTGGTATAATTTGAAATGAGCCTCAGTTCATCAAGCTTAGTTTTAATAGTAAGCAATAAGTGTAGTAAACTTAGCCTTTTTTTGGCTAGTTTGTAATTTGTTTCTTCTGATGTTTTAAGTAAAGGAATTTATTTTCATAAGCTGCTGGAGACCAGATAAACTGAAATTATTTTATCATTGGGATAGTCCATCTATTAGTTTATTCTCTAATACAGCCATATTGTTAATTCATTAACCCTTTCAGCAGGGAAAGAAAGAGGACAAAATAGTCTCTTGCTCCATGGAGACTTTCTAAATATATTTCTAATATATTCCATTAGCTGAAAAGAAAAAGAAGGCAAAAGGTATGTGTTTCATAACACCATTGGTATCACCTACATGAAGGATGAATTCTTCACACAGCTGAGGAGCTGAAAGAAACATCCTTGGGATAAATATGTTAGTGGTAGCTCTATTGAGATGACTGAGGTGGGGAGGGAGAGAGAGATTAGTTTACCAACAGCTAGGATTAGGTTTGTGGTTTCTAAAAAAGATGAATTTCATCTGAGGCCACCTTCCTGCTGTGGGAGAAATGAAGTTGAATCTGGGTGTGAAAGGAGCCTGCAGAGGCTGAGGGCTCTTCCCGAGATGTGCACGTGTGGGTGGCTGGGCACCAGTCCAGCCCTGAGGAGGTGGGGGATCACCACATCCATTTCTTGGATTGCTTGGGATCTCTGAGGAGAGAGAATGGCTTTGCTGCAATGAGGTCCCAAGAGAGACAGGATGGAGCTGAATCTTTAGAACTGGGTCTTTGCTTGCTCTTTGGAGCTGGTTTTTTTTTTTTTTTTTTTTTTTTTTTTTTTTTTTTTTTTTTTTTTTTTTTTTTTTTTTTTTTTTTTTTTTTTTGGTAGGCATATTTCCAAAATCTCCAAGGAAGGAGAGATTTTTTTCCTCACCTTTTGAAGATTGTTTTTGCCCTTTCTATGTATGGAACTAGTCCTAGAAATTACTCAGATAGTCATTGGTTCCGTGATCCAATTATTTTTCCTATTCTGAGCCATAAATACCTATTTATTCTAATACAGTAGTCCTTAACCATAAATGCTTTTCTAGCAGCACTGCATAAAGTTGAATAAATGTTAGCAAACCATGTTTCAAGAACATGGTAAGAGCCATGGCTTCAACAGGAACTGGGGATGCATTGCTGTAGCTTCTGTGGTGCAGGTTTAGCAGCAAGAAACAAGGGACTGAAAGTGAAACAGCACAGGCCACAGTTCTTGCAGGGTATGATCTAATGTGAAAATCCAAGCAACTGGGACTCCCCCAGCTCACAGAAAGGTTTAATGGGACTTCAGGGAGCAGTGGACTTGAAACAGTGCTGGTTTTACTGAAATCTGAGTCTGTGCTGGGGGTGGGGCAGTAGCTGCTATAGTATCACCACTAAATTGCTGTTTACTGCTTTATGGAATTCTCTGCAATTCCTGTTTCTCCCCATGTTTTATTAATCAAAGTGAGGAACTGGGCTACAAGTCACAGTGTTCCTTCTGTACCACTTGTTTGGGTAAGGAGGAAGGATTCACTGTGTTTTCCAAAGGGCTGACAAGAGTTTCTGTACCTTTCTTGTTCCCTCTCCCAGCATCCATTTATTTTATTGTGGGAAAAACCACCTGTGGGTAGATGGACTAGAAAGGGATTTAGTATTTCAAATGTCTTTGACTCAGAGATGTGAGCACTATCTATTGCTCTTCCTGTCTGTCTGTCTTGTTTAATAAATTTGTCCTTCCTTGTAAAGCAGACTTTGATGAGAGGACATTTTGTCCTCTGCTGATCACTTGCCGTGAATGACTATAAATGAGCTTTCTTCAGTTCATCCTATATTAAATGGTGACTTCTAAGAAATTGTTACCTTGTTTCTTACTAGAAATGCTTCTTGAATCAGTCTATTTTTTTCTCTCTTAAATGCAAATCTCCTACTGTGTTCTTTGCATTTATATGACACTTTTCATCCGAGGCTTTCAAATTGCAGCATGTTATAATTCTGTTGGAAGTATGAAAATTTTACCTGAGATGCATGTCCTGAAAGGAGGTTATAGTCAGCTGGATGTCAGTCTATTTTCCCAAGTAACTAGTGACAGGACAAGGAAATGGTCTCAAATTGCACCAGGGGAGGTTTAGATTGGATATTAGGAAAAATTTCTTTATAAAAAGGGTTGTCAAGCACTGAACAGGCTGCCCAGGGACGTGGGGAGTCACTGTGCTTGGAAGTATTTAAGAGATGTGTAGATGCAACACTCAGTGGTATGGTTTAGAGGTGGACTTGGCAGTGCTGGATTAGCAGTTGGACTCTATGGTCTCAGAGGTTTTTTCCAACCTAAATGATTCTATGTTTTCTATTAGACTAAACAAACAGTAACAAAATCATGGCCCTGAGTCTGCACGCTGATCCCACTGATTCAACCCAGCTCTCTCATGAATTCTTTGTGAAACAGAGTCTAACTTCAGATGCCTTTCTTCTGGAAATGAAGGAGCTCAGCTGCACCACATGATTAGTTTTTCAAGCAAATAACTTTTTGGCTATCAATGGAGGGAGCCCAGGAGGAATGACCTGCAGGTGTGGAGGAAAATTTAACTTCCCAGCCATGCAGTACTAACTCTTTGTTCTGCTGATGCAGGATTAGAGCTCAATGGGAAAGAAAAAGATCAATGACATTTAAGGCTTTGTCTTCACTGGGGTAGGATTTTTATGTTCTCAGCATCCATAACTGGGACCAGATTTTTCAGTACTACTCCACTCCTGCTAGATCCTTAAGTATATACTTGACATTAAAAACAGCTCAACACCAAATGTAGTGAATACCTGAAAATCCATCCACTTATTTGTATAATTAAGTTCTCTTTCCAGAAATATAGCTTCGTATTTTTTAACACAATCTTAATAACCCAAAATAACACATAAAATGTGTAGTGTGGGTGATATTTCTTTGAACCTAAAATAGTGGCAATTAACAGTGTCTGCTCACTGTTGTGGAAATTCCATTAGCAAAAATCCCAAAATAAACTCAACTGAAGTAAGCAAACTGGTTAGGACAGAATTAGAAATGGCTCAAAAAGTTTCACAAGATATTATAGAAACTTAAGGCACAAAAATCATCAACATTTAGTTCTTCTTTTTACTTTTATTCTTTTTTACTTCATTACTTCTTTTATTAGTAACCAATATTTCTGATTTCTGGGATTTGGATAGATCTGAATATATGACTTTAAACATTAAGATTTTATCCCCTAGTTTTCTATCTCCTAGCAAAATAATTTGCTAAACAAAGTCTGGGGTGTTTTTTGCTTTGGCCAAAAGTAAAAACTGTCTAAGATTGACTTAAAAAAGGTCTGTTAAAGTTCTATGGTCTCAGAGGTTTTTTCGCATATAATATTTGAAGGAGATTAATTTAATGGATCATAATATGGTCAGCACTCTGGGGTCCCATTAATATAACTGTTAGATTAAAAAAATAATTATCCAAACAACTTCAAACCCTTTGATAATAGTGCTGTCCTTTCTGGTCCCCATGGCTTTGAGTTCTTCTGGACCCAAGTCAGTGCTGTAGAATTTTGCCCTCCAGCAGGCTCTCTCTGAGTGCTCAAGAGGCGTGACTCCCCTGAAAGCATTGCTGACGTGAACTTAGATCTCATGAGACAAACCTCCTGCTTTGCAAACATCACTGGTTTCACCTGAGTAGGAGAGGTTGCAGTACTGTAATTACACAGTTTAGCTTAGCTTACGGAGCTGAGAGCCCTTGAGGAACACTTTTGAAGGAGATTATACCAGCCCAGTGATCACCAGCCCTGTGGAAACAGCCTGGTTGGATGCTGCCAATGGACTGACAGGTCTCCACTGCTTATGTGATTCTTTATGTGATGAAGGACAGTTTATTTTGAGTTTTGTATTCCAATGAAAATGTCCTTTAGTAAAGATCCATTTTGAAGGACACAGAAGTTGTGGGGATTTTTGCTTTTTTGTTTTGTATTGTTTTGAAGATATAATGAGGACTTTACACTGGAAGCCTGCAGCAATCCTGTTATGCTGTGATTAATGTCACTGTATAATTCTGACAAGCTGAAGCCCTCCCAGGGTGCTCATTCATCATGGATCTCTCTATAGCTCTTATTTATTTATTGAACAACATGTAAGCACAGTTCCCTTTTTTGTTTAATGTATCAGCATTTCAGTGTATGTGGACTTCAAGGTTTCAGTTTTGTTGACAATAATGAGATCATCCAGACAATTATTGTTTGATTTTCACTTCACTAGTGAGGAAGATTAAAGAAGAGTTAAGGAGCTTTGTCTGTTTCCTGTTACCCATTTACTAAAGGGGAAGAAAAACTAACTGTTTAAAATGTATAAATTATGAGACTCACACTCAAACAGTACAAAAGGAGACTGCACACCATTAGTTCATTGGAGTTGTGAATGGGTCAAGCTTGCTTCCTGCTTAACTAAACCATGATTGGGACCCCCCCTTAACCAGCATGTGGGAGCTTAAGGGCCAGCCAGACCCTACGTGTGTACATGTTCAGCTCATGCAGCATCAAGTTCTTCCAGTGCAGCAGTTCCGTGCTCACAGAAGGATCTGTACCTAAGGGCATCCTGGATCCTGCAGGCTCCCTGCACTGTCAGCTTTCATTTGGAGAATAAAAGTGAAAGAGAAATTGAACATGAACTTGTAACAGGATGCCACGCAAGGTTTCAAAATCATGGATGTGCAGTGCCATAGGCCAGGCAGGGAACAAGGACACCGGTCACGTTCTCTAGAGAGCTGGAAACTGCTCAGATAGGTGACCTACAGGAGCCTGAAGAGAAATCGATTCCCAATACAAAGTAACTACACCTCCAAGAGAAAGTACTGGTATGGACACTTTAAGGATATTTTATGGACACTGGATATTTTATAAAAGTATCGAGAAGTTGGAGGGAAATCAGAAAAGAGCCACAAACATGATTAAAGAGCACGGAAAGATGATGACAAGAAAAGATGAAAAGGACTAGATGTGTATAGCTATATGGTGATTACGAAGGCACATAGTCTACAGCTAATTGAAGGGTATAAATGTAAAGGAAGGAGTGTAACTGTCTGGGGTGTTATGAGGGCTCGTAACTGGGAGTAGTTGGATGAAATTAATCAAACAAAAATTTAGGCAGGGAAATTTCCAAACAGCGGACCATATGTTCCCTTCTGGCATAAAAACGTGTGAAGGGGAACAAAACACTCTGAAAGCCATGTGGCTTTTGAAGTGCAGCTGTTGTTCCACATTCTCTCCCCTGCTCTGTGAAACTAAGGGCCAGGGCCAGGTTTCTGAAGTGCACATACTATCAACACAAGTGTTAGAAAACCCAGGAAATCACTAGTTAAGCTTATCCACCCCTTGAAGTTCCAGTTACACGTTGTACCTATGCCTTTCAACCTTGCCCATTTTTACTTCCCACATGTCTTCTCCCCCCCACCCAAACCTTGACTCCCACTGAGACAGAGTGTTTAAAACTGTGTTTTTGCTTTGTTGGGAAAGCTGATTAAGGCTTTGAAGTATATTATTAACATGGGGACAGCCTTTCAGTTCAGGATATGTTCAAGTGTGCAGTACTGAAGGTATTGCAGGATGGACAAGGAAAGGAGTTGGATGGTGTTTAATGGTGTGATAATATTTAATACTAGTCCTGATGCATAAGTTTAGTACCTTCTTCCCTTTCAACAGCTAATATGTATGGCTGAAATTACCACATTGTATGGAGGAAAAGTTCTTGGCTTCTGGTTAGCAGGTAGGAGTGATGTAAAGAAAGAACTGTATTTTTATGCCTTGCCAGGCTAAGAACTCAGGCTTATTTTGTCATTCTGAATAATGCAAATACAGGTTGTGGGTTTGGGGTTTGGGCTTTTGTAGGGTTTGGGTTTTATATCTGTGTGGTTGGTTGTTGGTTTTACTGGTGATGATAATGATGGTGGTGTTGTTTTACAATTTAAGGAAGACCACAAACATTTTGACAAACTTAACTTTTGCTTTTTGATGTGATTCTCAACCTTATGTAGTTCCCAATGCCCTCCAAATTGCCCCTCAAATGCTTCCTAACTTCCCCTTGCTCCACACTCTCACAGCTGCACTCCAGATTGTCCAGTGAAGAATTACTCTTGTCACATTTGGGGACAAAATACAATCATTCATACTTAAGTGAGACTGAAATCTATTTGTTTAAATGCATGTCTCAACAGTAACTATACAGGCATTCTTGATTTCTCCTCAGTTAAAGCCCACAAAACACAATATTTCATAGAATGTTTTGATTTTTCTCTTTTCATTTTTTATGGGAAACACTTTGTCCAAAACAGTTCTTGTGTTTCTAGATTTTAGAGAGATTGGTTAAGGGAGAGTGAGTAAGCCAAAGGAGTTTGAAGGAGTTCAGAGTATTCCAACTTGAAGTCCTTAAGAAATAGATGGAATTTAATTTTCCATTGAAACAGTTATTTTAGATGAAATCTATTGCTGATATAAAGAGGTAATTTTTGCTTGCTTATAGTGCCCATCAGTTTGGTTTACAGCTGTTTTGAGTAGTAACTTTTCATTTATGTCTTTCCATTAGACAGTGAAAGCTCTAGGCTGTCTAAGCATTGTTGGAGGTAGCTCCTGACAATAGTAATTGCTCCATTTTATAAACAGAGGCAATCAGTACCTTTGAGTTTTCTTTTATCAATAGATGCATGTAAATAACAGCATATCAATGAAAACATAGCAACAGGTCTCGGGTTTTTTATGTTCATTTTAATATTCTCAAGCACCAAACAATAAAAGAAATAGACCTGCACCCAAACTGAATTAAAATTTCATCAAAAGAATAAAGGCAAGAGAATTCTGAATTAACTGAACCTTTGCCTCCTGCTGTGTATCTAGATGTTGCTGGAGTTGCCTAACCTTGATTGGTGTCGACACCAAAGGCTATATGTTATTGCAGATCAACTTGCACAATTACTGCTGACATCTTTAATCTAGGTTTTTAAGCAGAAAAAAGGTATAACAGTCTGGTGTTTAGAAGCTGAAGCTAGACAAATGCAGGACTGAAGGGATGTGCCCATTTTTAACAAGAAGAGTAAATTAAGCACTGTAAAATTTACCTAGGGACACAGTGGTTTCTCCTTCACTTGAAGTCTTTGTATTAAGAATAAGTATCTTTTAGAAAAAGAGGTGCTGTAGATCAAACAAAAAGAATGGTTTTGATGCAGAAATTAATGGTGTTTTTGCCTGTGTTACCCAGGAGATCAAATGCAATAGTCATAATAGTCTATTTTGGTTGCAACATCTAGTGATTCAGTGAAGGAATTATGTATTCAGCAAAATACCTATAGACAAATAAATACTGAGATGTTTGGCTTTCATTTATTTGGTATTTATATGAGATATACTATCTCCAGCTTTTTCTGTGGAGAACAGCAGTGTCTAGACTTAAAAAAAATAATTTAAGACATACTGTTTCACCTATTTTATTTCAGTAAATGGAAAGATTTCATGATTATGTTACCATGTGAAGTTTTTCCAAACAAAAAAATGGTCTCGCAATTGTAATAATTTCTATCACATCGTCAAGATTTTCTAAAAACTGCCTTAAAATGTGTTCACACTCATAGTGAGGTATTTAATTTCCCATTTCATCAGGACAGCTTAACAGGGAGGTTTGATTAATCTCCAGACAGAGAATTTGCAAAGAGCATGCACACTGCATGTAAGGGCTTTTTCTTTTATTGAATTTATTTTTCTAGTAATAAACACAATGACTGAAGTAAATTTGCTTTACAAAGGAGGCTGGAACTTGGTGACTGGGACTCACCTTAATAGATTTCTGAGATGACTTTTTAATTCATTGCAGTTCTTGAGCTATTGAAAGTAAAAAAAAAAAAAAAAGAGAATAAATTATGTCTTTTAAAAACACTAACAAAAAACTGATGTCTAATGACTTCATGGAATCATTTCAAAGTAACATTGCCCCTGGTGGAAAAATGGGAGCCGCCTGCGTTCCAAATGGGCTGCACCTGTGCAGCTCTCATAGAGGTTAAAAACATATCAAAGAGTTTCGTCTGTGCAGGGCCTTCTGGGGCAGACTAAATGGATTCAGAAGTTGGAGGAGGATCAGCTCTCCTGGCATCATACACTGTGTTACTGTTGGTCCTTGTTTCCTGTTAATTGTGATACTGCCAGGGAAAGGTTTGGGGGTTTTTTCCAGTCTCATATAA
This sequence comes from Erpornis zantholeuca, assembly GCA_013400515.1. Taxonomy (NCBI): domain Eukaryota; kingdom Metazoa; phylum Chordata; class Aves; order Passeriformes; family Timaliidae; genus Erpornis; species Erpornis zantholeuca. The sequence goes on along the minus strand of VZTN01037053.1, from coordinate 214,313 downwards.
ATAAATTTTTAAAAAAGAGGCTGCCTGCAGGCTTGGGATCCGATGCCTTTTCTTGCTGCAGGGATGCAGTCATCTGTTTTTAGTGCTCAACATCTAATAGCTGGCACATGGACAGAGCACCGTGTGCAGCTCCCCTGGCTTCCCATAACCAGCCATGGAGATCCGTTCCTGCAGCAGGTGTACGAGTATCTCCTGCCTCACCCTGGGAAACTGGAGATGTGTGGCTGTGGCCTCTCACATAAAAAGTTTAATAAAGTTATTATTGCACAGAAAAGGTTACATTCCCATTCTACAAAATGGCCAGTGTCCTTGGGGAAACACATGGAGTGAGACTGCTTTGCAGTGCTGTAAAACTAACTGAAGAATGCTAAAATGAATGATAACCCCAAATTATTTAAGTCTTACACATATGTATGCTTTTAAGGACATTTTTCTTCAGGATTGCAGCTATGCTGAATGCATGTGGCCTTTTCCTACGTTTGTACTTCCTATCATATGTGCTAGAATTAACGTAATTGGTAGAAACCAGATATTAGAAAATTTATTATTGGTCAGATTTGTTTGTATGTTTCTTGAAAAATACCTTCAACAAAGGGAAACTGATGTACAGCTCCCATCATGTTCCACTTCTACCATTAATAACAAAGTTTGGATAGGATGTGTCAGCAACAAGCTGTTGGAACTAAAAGATGCTGACAGCAGCAGGGGGCTGGTAACATCCCGTGACAGAGCTATTATGGAAGAGCACATATCTGTGAGTATGTGCTTATATTTCAGAGTAGTTCCTCCCACTACAAACCAGAAATTCCAGTAGTGCATTTAGCACCATTGTCCTCCCCAGCTGCCGTATTTTTAATAAAAAAAAATCAGAAGAAGAAGCATTTATGTTGGTACATCTGTTTCCAGGTCAGGTGATATCCAGGGAGGCTGAGTGAGTAATGCCTCTAGAAACTTTAATGTTTGTAATTGTATTTATTTATTTTTAGACAGGCCTACCCTTGTTTCATTCTTTATAATCTACCTTATTTCAGGAGGCAGAGCCTTTCAATTGTCTAGTTACAGGAGAATTACAAGTCTATTTTATGAAAATATTGGCATATCATGGTCTTAGCTAGAAGAATGGTCTTGAGATAATTTATTCCCTGGAACATGAGCACTATGTATGCAAATTGGCCTCCACAGGAGAAGGCTCCATTCTTGCAAGCTTAATGAGATTGGGGGGTGGAAAGAATGGAGAGCTGACACCTAGTCAGGGCTGTCTTTGAACAGAGATATTTTCCTGCAGTGCTGCTTAAATCTGTAATATCTGAATTGCCATGGCAGTGATGCATGGCTCAGAAAGACAAATATCTAGGCCCCAATGTAGCTAAGTGTGAAAAGTCCAACTGAAATTAAGGAACATTAAGCATTCCATTCATTATGAATGAATAAGCTTGAGCTCAGGGTCAAAATTTTATGTATATGAATAAATAGAGGTAGCAATAAGGTATTAATCCTAACATTGCAGAAATCACAGTTATTGTTTTTTTCCTAAGATGAGTGCTGACACAATATGGTGTAGGTCAGAGAGCATCCAGGACTCGTTCAGCTGAGCTGCCACAATGCTGGGTGCCCAGAGACCACGGTGTCTAACTCCAGCTGCCTCAGAGCAGGAGCTCTGGAATCACGTGGGGTACTTGCACTGATCATCAGATTTCACTATTACTTATCCTCTGCCCTCTGAGATTTTTAGCTGTACAGGAAACCACTAAATTGCCTAAATATCCCCACCAGGATGCCTCTGGGTATGGTGATTTCAGCTGGAATGTTCGCCATGGTTGCTGAGTACTTAAAAGAGTCTCCAATGCAATGTAGGTGTTATTGTCTACCTCTGTTATGAAGCCTTTCACTGTCCCAGCTGTCTTTACTCACTGTTTGCATGCTCCTCTTTCACACCTAGCTAATTAGTTCTAGCTAATTCTCTTCCCCTCAAAAAGTTTCAGTTTGTGGCAGGAGGCAGGACAAACAGTGTTGAAGCTTACAATACAGAAGCATGGAGTTGTGTAGAGTGAAATTAGCTGAGCTTCAGGCTGTGAGAGAAATGGTGAAGTCTGTGTATTTCTTAGAGGAAGAATATTTTTCATGTGCCAGTGAAGACTATTTATAAGTGAGGAATTTTTGTCCCAGATCTATAGAGTTAAAAATGAGAGGTGGCCATATCCTTTGTAAGTGGAAAAGAGGTCTTAATGCATTCAAATTTGTATCTGTCTATATGAATACATTTTTAAGAACATTTTAGGTCATAAAATTTGTAATTGAAGTGGTGAAAGCTGCTTTTGTAGTTTCTTTAGACCTCAGTGGATATCATAGAATCATTAAAGCTGGAAAAGACCTCCAAGATCACCGAGTTCAACCTTTAACCAAAGATCACCTTGTCAACTAAACCACAGCACTAAGTGCCACATCCAGTTGTTTCTTGAACACTTCCAGGCATAGTGACTCCACCACTCCCCTAGACAGTCTGTCCCAGTGCTTAACTACCCAATCAGTGAAAAAATTCCTCCTGATGTCTCACCTGAACCTCCCCTGGCAAAGCTTTTGATACAGGCCTGGATGTCATTGACTCTGTACACTGGTCATGCTCAGAAAGCATTTTCTTCTCTTTTTTAATCTAGTGAACTCTCATCTCCCATAGACTGTTACCAGTTGAAAAAGGGAAAGAAAAGCAGTTGTTTAAAATGTATGGACTGTGAGACCCAGTGTTACATTCAGGCAATATGTGAGGAGTATGTGTGCTATTAACAGTTTTGAATAGGGTGAACTGGCCTGTGCACTGAGTCAGCTTCTTAGTTAGGATATAATTTGATGGTTAAGATGTATCTTAGTGTATGTTGGATGTGTTTGTCCTGTCCACACATTGTGAGACTCATTACAGTGTCAACATTCTTCCCAAAAAGAATTAGTATAAAGGATTTATATACAATTCTCATCTCTTGCCAAAGTCAAAATTTAAGTAGGAAAGCAAATGCTTGTGCAGGCAGAAAGGGGGATTTTACTAAAAAAGCAGTATGCTTACTAAAGAAATCAGTCAAATCAAGTAGAAAATAAAGTAGAAAATCTTTCCTGTTTTGAGTGCAACTCAGATTTTTATGTTCGCCTAGAAACAACTCCAGACAACACCTGGTTTTCATTTGCTAGCACCTGGTCAGCAAGACTTTCAAATCTGTTTCTGCCTCTGCCTCTCTCTGTATTGTCCTAAATATATTTCATAGTGTTCAAATACAGGTCTATGTGTTAGCCCAGCACTTTGTATTAATGCACACGATTGTCATGCTTTAATGTTCTACCAGTAGGACTTTCCTTATAGGAGAGATGGCATTGAAGACTTTTAAGTCTCCAGGACAGTATATTTCAAAATAACTGGGCTTTCATGGCCTGTGGCCTTGGCCTCTATTGGAGCAGTATCCTGTATGAAGGAGTTTGAGAAGGGGGTGTGCTATGCAAATGGAATTTTCGCATTTTCTGAGTCTGTTACAGATCAGACAAAGCCCCCAATTAATTGCCAGCCATTGATCTAATCCGCAACACCAGGCACATTAAAAAAGTGCCACTGATGATGGATCAGACAAAGTGACTGAGCTAGAAATCCCATTCCTGAACAGCTTACTTCACTTGTTACTCTCATTTTTATTACTGAAGAATGCTGAAAAATTTGCCTTTATAAGGCAAGCTGATACAGTGCTAAACACAATCTGCGGGACAAATTCAGTTATGTCTGTTAGAATTTAGAAAAGGCTGTATAGTAAACCCCTCCATCTCTCTTTTTTTTGGCTTTTGCCTTTGGTTATGAGGATGTGATATTTCAGGCTCCCCCACAATGCCAAACAGGATAAAAAAGAGTTTGCTGTTTGAAGAATTCAGGAAAAAAATAATCTCTAAAATAGCTATATGAAATATTGTGTTCCTTATTTTAATAGTGTTTCTTAACTAACTTTGTCACGCTACAATCATGTGTTATCTACTCATCAATAGCCTGTGAAAAAGGTGCCTTGTGATGCCTCCTCTGGGCACTCATTTCCCATTAAGACCTGCTCCCTTTCATCCATCGCTCTTCCCTTTTACAGTAAGCGTGCCACTAGACGTGCTGAGATATGTAAAGAATATTTGCACTGTATTTGAACTCTGACTTGGGTGTTTAGAGACTAACTTAAGCTTTGTTCTTCTCACTTCTTACAGGGCTTAAACTACAGTATGTGATGTTTTAAATCTGGTCCCTGAGCCAAGTGGTTTCCTCCCTAAAACATGCGTTAGGCATCAGCTCTCGCCCGTCATTTGCTGGGATTGATAATGTGCCAAGTCTTGAAGTCTTAACTCAGTTCTTACTCTGACAAGACTCCCATGGAAATCAATGGGAGTTTTGCCTGATTAAATACTTCTGGATTCCTCTCCAAAACACTTGGCTTATTTATATCAGGCACGTTTGGAAAAATCCAACATTTTAGCCCCTGTAAAGGAGGTTTATCAAAATCTTAATTAATGGAGGACATACTGAAGGCAAAATACCCAGGGGCCTGTTTTCTGGCAGTGGAGCACTGCTTATGTTTAAAAATCAAACCAAAACAAACCAAATACCTTGTCTAAAAAGCAGTTAAAATTGTCTGGAGTTAAACTTATAAACTTTATAACTTAAACTTACTAACTTGTTCACATATGAACAATACAAGATGACAGTGACTTCTTCCATTGTAAGGTGACTGATCAATGACTTGTGTCATTCACAGTTGATTTAAGATTATTAATGAGACTATAAAATTTTAGTCCTTTTTGTCAAAATTAGAAAAAATTAACTGGGCAATAGATTCATACAGAAAGATGTACTATAGTTCAGTAAATATTTCATGGCAATCAGTTTCAATGAATACCACAAAAATACTTCATGATTAACATAATTACCATAAATAAACAAGTATTAGCTTTAATGAGCAACTCTTAATGTATGAGTATCATCCAACATTTATTTTTTAAACATGCTTAGATGTTCATGAAACTTGTCATGCTTTATGTTGTACAATACGTGTTGCTTTGAAAACGATACATATTTTGCATCTGGAGAAAGAAGCCATCAGGGGTGTGTAGGAAAAAGCAATATCTATACATTCTCCATCAGTCTGCAATGGAGTAAATCTACTTATTTTGAGACACACGCAACTTTCAGTTCTTGGTGAAAGCAAAGGAAGTGAAACAAAATTTTCAGACATAGTAAGAAGTAACAGCACAAGAACCAAAATAAGATGTAATTTTTTATTGTACTAGATCTGTGCCACACTGTGGAGCATGAGAATTCCTGTCTGTACCCCCCAGTCCTGGTGGAATGAGCATCCCAGTCAGGCCCTGCAGCTCTGTAGGATGATGAGCCTCTTTGTTGTGTCTTCACTTGGAGCAGGAGTGCATCCAGTACGTGTCCCAGTCCCACTGCAGAGTGCCCTTGTCCTGCTATGCAGGCACAGCATGTTTACAAAAGCTCTGCAAACCAAGTGCAAACCAAGACCAGGTTATGATTCTTTCCATTGCCTGGAGAGATGTGTCAGAGGAGTAGGGCCCTGGATTCTTGAAATAAAGCACAACATATTTCTGTCCAAAGTCCTTCTCCAGCTGTCCAGGAACTGCACAGTGAGATTGTGAGATTATGTCTGCACTGTGACACGAAGAGTTGTTAAAGCCTACTGAACCCTATGACTCATGCTTGCTTTCCCAATGACTGCTAGCCCAGCTGCACTTTTGACTTAAAGCATTCACATATTCAGGGAGAGTTGGCTTGTGCTATCTCTTGGCAGACTGTTTTGTAGCATGGATTGCTTGCTTGTGTCTGGTCCATCCAGACAGGAACAATAGCTTGGGTCCATGTTAAAATACCAGGCACATTTTAGCACCTGTAAGGTGTTTGCTGCTCCAATTCCTGCCTTTTATTTTCCTCTCTTTTAATATCAGAGAAAGCTTATGATCTTAGAACTGATTTACTGTTGCTGTGAAACCTGCACAGATGTTATATTTTCTTGTGCCTCTCAGAAGTACGGAGTTTGAGCTGTAAGAGAATCTTAACCTGGGCATGAGGTTTTCACTATGAACTGGTGGTGGGCAAAGCCCTGCTAAAAAAGGGCAACAAAGCTGCCTTTTTGGCCATACGCTGAGACAGAACGGATGAAGGATAAAAGCACATAAAAGCTGGATGGGGCAGGGGAGGCATTTTCTGTGATGGGAGCTGCTGAGTTCAGGATGCAACAGGGCAAGAGCATGACAGCACCAATGTGCTATCTGCAGATCTTTGTTCCCTGTCCCTACAAGAGCAAGTTGGGAGGGAAACTGCCTCCAGTCACCTTGCAGCTGCGTTTGGCACCAGATTGCACTGCAAGCTATGGATGATTCTTGCTTTATTTCCTATATGGTCAATTAGCAAGGGGAAGATATGTGTCAGAAGGACAGATACCCCATGAGTATGAACAGTCATGAACTGTTCTTCAGAGTCTTGACTTTTCCTTACAAAGAGAATAGTCCTGATGTCTCTAAAAACCTGAGTGTGATTGCACCATGCAGTATGAACAAAGAAACCTTCTTTGAAGCACAGTGGCATATTAAAGTTTTAATTCTACTTTTTTTCACTAGTTCATTTTTCTTTTTACTTTCATCTCTAATACCTTGGTACATCTCCCTGCTTTCACAGGGCCTATGGATGCTCCACACAGGCTAGCATCACTCCCAGCCAAAACAGAAAAAGTTAAAAAGCTTTATGCTACTTTCATTCTCTGAATCTCTTGGAGTGAGTATGTTTTATCTTCTCTGCCTTTCAGTTTGTATGCTCTTTTGCCAGAAACTGTTGGCTTGATTCTGATCTCATCTGAAGTGCGTAAATCAGAACAAAGCCCAGTGCTTTTGAGTGAAATACTGGAGCAAGCACCTTGGATTGGTGTATGGCTTTAAGTACCGCCAAGAATTCCAGTAGGATTCGCAGCAAAAGGGAATTCTTAACTAGGTTCCGTTTATACAAAGGGCAGTTTGCTGCTACAAAGGGAGTTATATAGAATGACTCAACACTGAAACAAAAGGGGAGGGTAAGGGATCACAGTAGTGAGTTTTAAAGACATTTATTGGAAAGTCTATAGATGGAGAAATTGAAAAAGCTGTGAAGAGACAGTTCAGCACTGGCATGAACAGTCAGTATAGACTCTTTTATTGTGGAACATACTAAGCTGGTAATGCACCTGGTATTTCAACTAAAGTCTAATTTTTATTCTTTCACTTGCTATTATAACTATACTTGAAGTCTTGGAAAGCAATGAACAGATGAGGGCAGCAGACTGGATGGGGGGCAACCATAGCAATAAAGTCAGCATAAGTAAAAGCACTGTTTTAAAAGAAGATTTTTTCAATTTTCCAGTTCAGCATTCTGACCAGCAGTGCTTTCAACATTAATACAGAAGAAACCGTAGCAGATTTTAAAGTGATTAGTGGTTTGGACTGAAACAACGATGTTTTTCTTGATAATATCTTTGCAACTTGCCTTTGATCTTAAAAGTGGGCAAGGGCTTGTCTTTTAGGGGAAAAAAGTAAATCTCTATTTCCAAATTTCTTTCTTTGCATTGTTGCAGTCAGTCTTCATGTACATGTATAGATTTACCAGTCAATCTATAATATATTATGATAGGTATAGTGCTGCAAATCCTGGGTGAGCTGGCCTATTTTGGAGTGTCATCACATGAGAAATTACACTAGTAGAAATCTAATAGAAAAACTTCATTGTGATAGTCCTGATGGTAAACTTTATTATGCAGAGAAATTCTCAGAGGGTGTTAACATTTGCTATCTCAACAGTTTCCCTGAACTGTAAAGTTTGAAAACATCCCTGAGATCCATTGACATTGAAATTGCATAAATCATCGAGTGAAGCCATGTGTCTTAGTCTCACTTGCTTCCAATAAAATAAAACTGGGAGACCTCCATTTGTTTCACTTCAAGTAAAGAAAGCACTTTTTCATAATTTATAAGTCAACTGCAGCACTTTCCACCACAGACTTTTGTGCAAACCAAATAGATTCCGGAAAGGATTAAGTCTATGTCTAATTAAGCACCACTGCTGGGTTGCAGACTTGGCGTTCCTAAATTTCCACTTGTTGGAATTAGGAAGGATGATGAAGTTAATCTGTGCATGCCTTGTTCTTCCCATAGCAGCTTGTAGTGCTTAGAAACACGATACTGGATCATTAGCTTGACAAAGTGTTGCACATCCTAAATACTCATGAGACTCTTCCTGGAGATGCACAGCCAAAGGATGAGAAGCAGTGGTCAGAGGTTGCATCAAAGGAAATTCTGAATAGATATAAAAGTTACAAGGGTTTGGACTAGATGATCTCAAGAGTGCCTTCCAGTCAAGATTATTTTACAAATCTGTGATTATCAGATAGCAAGGAACTTGGCAGTATGTCCAAATCACTGCTATTGCAGGAACTATCCCCTTTCTGTCTCTTCAGTGTCTTGCACAAGTTGATGAAATTCCTTCTTCAAAGTAGTTGTTAGGGTCATGGGAAAAAAAAAAATCTAGGGAGCTTTCCAGCTTTGCTTCTGTGCACTGCTCTATGCCTCTCTGGGTTTAGATCCAGTCTTTGTAATTGAGAAAGCAGTTACATCTCCTGGTTTTCCTCTTTGCACAGGACTGAGGATCATCAGTCTAGACCCTGTGTCCTTTGACCTACACAGCTGGGGAGCCCCCAGCTGAAGAGAAGTCTCTCTTCCCTCCAGTAACTTACAAGTAATAACAGTTTATGACACTGAGTAAACCAAGTGATATCTGACTACATATATTTGCCAAAATAAGACTTCAGTAAACCTACCAGAAAGAGATTAGGAGCTTTTTGTTAGTTTCCTTGCTTTGTCTGTTCATAAACATTGAAACTAATATCCTTTTCCATCCACTATGCCTTCTCTTCCTTGACTACCAAACTGAGAATCCTGTCCTGCCTGCAAATCCCCATCACAGCACTCACTCTTACCTCATTAGACAGTTGGATGAACTCTGCTCTGCTTTGCTGAGAGAGAACCCCTAAGCTACTCAAGGTTCTGCAAAAATGCAGATATCAAAACATGTGTTTCTCCATGGGGAAAAACCCCATCAAGTAAACAATATTTTTTTGTTTGTTTGTTTTCATCTTAAACCTGCACTATGGTTTGAAGATCTCAAAATGTTCCCTCAATATTGTTCGCCCCTGAAATATTTTACTTTCAAATTTTATTTTTTTAATTGTCTTTATTCAAGCATGTATAATCTAGGATCATTATAGAGGTGTTTACTTGAAAGGAATTTTTAATTTCAATACAATCTAAATGTTAGATTTTTTTTTCTTTTACTTTGCTCATTACTTTATTGTAGTCACAAAATACAGAAATCTATTGGTAGTACTTTAGCTCATAAACTTTTTCTTTTGAAAGTCTAAGATACTGCAATCTGTACTTAAGTCACAAGAACAATGCCATCAGTCTTAACTTTCCCCATCTGCCCTGTCCCCTTTTGCTGAGTTCTGGTTGGTTTAATTCTCTTCCCAAAGAGCAATCGATCCCTTTGTCCCTCATTTCCTGTGTGAAGAGGAATGACCCCGATAACGCCCACCCTCCCTGCAGCCCAGCCTGGCAGAGCTCCCTGCCTGTGCTGTGCAGCACTCCTCTCTCACAGCAATTTGCTTTCACAGGAATTTCTCTCATAACCAAGATTGGTTGCAAGAGAACAGACTGTGGCTCTCCCTTGTGGGTATGGAACCACTAGTTTTGTTTTGATTTATTGTTTGGGGTTTTTGTGTGTGTCTGTGTTCTACATATTTGGCCTTGTCAACTATGTTTACTCTAGAGTAGAAAAAGAGAAGCTGGTCAGAAAATGACACAGCTGAGCAGTTGTTGAACTGCTGGTTGTGTCATTCCTTAACTAGGTTATCAGCTCACTTTCAGAAAGCTGAAACTTGATATTCCTGCATTACAGGCACAAGGAGGGCTTCTGATTTGAAGTGTATGTTCTCCACATCTAACTATTTCTTTATGATATTCTTCTTGAGATTTCAAGAGGAAGGTTAAATTGGAGTTTTATTTTATAGTTGACTTTAGGCTTTATGCGTGCTGTGCATACTCACCATGGCATGGACCTTTCCTGAACCAGGGAAGTTCTGAGCTCTTCCAAAGCCCAAGGTGCAAACTCCAGCTTTCAGCGCTCATTGTCAGAGTGTGCCAGCATTTTTGCCTTCTCTGCCTCTTCCAAGTTATAAGTTAGTCACCCACAGAAGGCTGTGTGGGGGACATCAGAATGGAAAAATACTGCTCCAAAAATATCATCTTAATGTTGTGTCCTAGTGTTAAAATTCATGTAAGTAGCTGTCAGTGTATGCAGAGCTGGAGCTCAAGTTGTTTGTGTGCTGTGTAACATAGCAGGGGAGCCTTTTGATTTACTGAGCAGCTTTGTCTAGATCCATAGCTGCTTCTTTGCATGCTTAATATTATCTTTACAGTTCTAAGAACAGATAAGCTGTTCTGACCCTCAACAGGATCATCAGATAAATCTTCTTAACAGCTATTATACTGATTATTTTTTTAAATAGAAAATGCACTCACAATTTTGCATTAACATTGGGATTATTTTCAAGATACAAGCACCCTCAGAAGAGCCTTCAGAGTGAATAGAGCTACTTTCCCAATTTGTTAACTTTATATAATCAAATATAATCTGGCAATAAGTTTATTTTCTCTGATCATCCTCTCAACATCAGTTATTATGCCCCCACAGTGATGGGCTGTCATGGGCTGGGTACACAGAGACTCATCAGAGTGCTTTGTGGGTCTCAGCATTTTGAATACTTGCCACGTTGCTTTCAAGTGTGGTAAGTGTCCAGCAATGATAACTGGGTCATCTGTGATTTTATCACAGCACTTACATGGTTAACACTTCAGGTAAGCATGACGAACTTGTTTCCAATCACCCATTCAGTGACCTGCGTGAGGAGCCTTATAAACCACAGATCTCTTTCTGTTATGAGAAGCATCTGCTATCTGATCGTGAGCTAATATTTTCCATTTGTTCAATAGCCCTACTTTAACAGGTGACCCTCGTGATAAATACCTGGATTCTAACCAGCATTACTGCTGTGAATCTGTTCATTGCTTCATCCCATGCATGTTGTACCTGAACCCAGTATAGAACCTTCACCATGACACATTCTAGGTTTTTAACTAGCTTAGGCAACTCTAACAATCTCTTCCACACAACTTCAGCGTTTGTTTAGACCTTCTTCTGAGCAAGACTGTGGCACGATCAACTGAGATTATTTTACAACAGTTCTTTAGTACAGGTGATTGTTTTTTACCATTTACCTACGACTGGTTTTCCTTTTCTTTCCATCATGCTCTATGAAAAGATGAGCTCATGCTCTGTATTTCATCAGCTGAAGCTATTTGGAATAATTATAAGCTATTCTTTAAGATTCATAGATAATTTTGAGGAATATGGTAAATGCAGGCAGGGCAAGGTGGCATTGTGGCAAGAAAATGAACTTTACCTCTGTACTGTGTTAAAAGGGTGTGTCAGGTTTTAATTAGTCTTAGCATGAGGGTTTTTTCATGTGCTGAAAACAGGACCTAAAGAATTGTGTCTCTGAATCACTGTTCTCTTTTCATATGGCTAAAAATTTTGGGCAGGCTTTGAAAATAGAAGGAAATGGAGGTTAATTTACTGTAAAGCAGGCATTGTGAGGTGTTAGGCCCTTGACAGAGGCACTGTTTTGTAGCAACTTTTTTATGTCTGAGCTGTGCGAATGCTTGTCTTAAAGATACAGAACTGTTCAAATGTCCTAGAAATGTTTTTTCTAGATCTGGGACTAGCAAGTCAGGCACAAATTTCCACTCTACATTTGTTTGTAGGGGTTCAGAATTGAAATCTGTACCCTTTTTTGCTACAGGTCTCTTATATTGCTACCCTTATATTTGCTACAGGTCTATCTTTGTTCAGTAATCACATAACAGAATGAACAAACAGCTTCAATAAAAAGATTGCATGAAATATTAATTGTTGGTCATTCAGAAAAACTGATGATCAGGGATGTCTAAATTAAAACACAATGTGGATGTTTGTCACCTTGCAGCTTCGAGACTCATAATAGCAACAGTTTCAGCCAGAGTACTTCTGTCTCTTCAAAGGCCCATAGTAACTTGTATGTTGTTTCATATCCTGCATCTTTATTTCAATTTGAAATGCCAGGATTTCCTTCCGTGATGGAAAAAGCATTAAGCATGATTATCTGAAGAAGAACTGCACACCGGAGTGGAGTGCTTCAGTGACCAGCTGATTTCACTGTGGCATTCTGTTCCAATACAGTGTCCCTCTATGTAAGTGTTTCAGCACCCTGTAGGCTACTATTGAAAGAACAAATCTGTTGTTCCAGTCAATGAAGTGAGAACTTTGTCAGTTGTATAAATTCTGGGTGTACTTATGCTTTTGATGACCCAGTTCTTTCAGGTATATTAACAGGAGTTAACTGAGGCACAAGGAGCCATCTGGGTTTTGTCTCATGTAGTTTTGTTTGGATGTCTTTACCTGGTAGTTGCTCTGGTTCGGATAGCATTGGCTAATTTTTCAGTACAGCATTGTACTGGACAAATGGACAAAGCATTATTGCCATCCCTATATTGCCTTTTGTGTTTAAGTCTATAAAGCTATGGCAGCAATACATGGTTTGCCCAGATCATAAATTTGTTTTCCTGAAAATTCAGCTAGAAATGTCCTACTGAACTAAAATCTTTTACCAGGAGGTACAGCACTATGGAACATAAACATTTCATGTTCCAAAGCATCACTCACAGTTCTGCTACAGACTCACCCTTCATCACTGGACTCTGGGCTCACTCTGTAAAAACTTCACTTATGGGCAGACTAGAAAGGAGCATCCCTTGTGGGTACATTTGTATAAATGTGTGTATGGAAGGGAAGAATGAACTCGTAAAACTGCCTGATCACAGTTTGCTGACCACTATAAAGGTTCCTCTTTCTCATACAACCTTTGCTGGAGTTTTCACCTTCTGGCAAACTCACAAATCAATTTCCTACACTCTTCAAACTTCTGTGTATCAGTGATCATTTGGGGACTTGGCCAGTTCTTTTTAGGGGAAAGTTTTTCATGCTGGCAGGTTTAATGACTTCATTTAATGTTTCAGTTGTTCCATTTACTCTTTTTCTACCAACTGAATTGATTGCTGCAGCAAATAGCTCAGAACCATCTCAAAACCACCTCAGACTTCTGCTTTCCCAGGATCAGGATCCCAGTTGTGCTGTCTCAGCTCACAGCAATCAGCTGGCATCTTTTTCAGCTCCAGTTGCCTTCCTGTGAAGTGCACTGGTGAGAGGAAAAGGGAAAGGGTCAAGTTCTATCAGCAAATCCACAGCCTCCTGGAATGACTGTTGCTTCATTTCTCCCCTGGCCCTGATCTGCAAGTCCAGATGCATCTGAGTGTGCATAAACTGGTTCATTGCCTGTTTATCCTGGAAGACCTTATGAGTATTTGAATATGCCAAAAATACAAGTTGCCTCATGTCCTTTGCCAGTTCAAGTGGGGTCTATTTCTTCCCTTCTGACATGTACATCTTAGTCATGCTGTGGGCCAGTTATGCCCTGTGCTGGCTGGTTCCAGCATATCAGGGGCTGGTCCTGGATTGGAACGATTCCACTTTTTGGAGGAGAAAAAATTTTGAAACATCCTTGGTTCTAGATCAGACTAGGTGACTGCTAAATCCCTCCTACCCTTTCTGACTATCTTGTGAGCCACTCATTTGAGTTTGGCATTGAATTGAAAAAATGCCAGAGCTTGCACTTTGGCTGAGCAGGAACAGCAATTTGAAATTTCTGTGCTTATACTTCAGATCTCATTGCTAACACCACTAATCCCTTTTTGACCCAAGGAGCTCACCGATTTTAGCTTGTTTCTGCTAGCAGGAGAAGTTGACTGTGAAGTGAATTGTTTCTCTGGGACAAATCTGTTTAGTCACAAAGAATATGCACCAAGTGCTGTTTCCCTGAGCATAGCTGGGATTAATAACAGGACTCAGAGATCCAGGCCTTTGTCCATCCAGCCCTCTACCCTAAAACTCTTTTTCTTATCTCTTCTCAGATCAGGGAGCTTGTTTGCCTTGGGTTTCTTTTTGCTGCCTTCATTTGTTCTTTCACTGCTTCTTTCACATGTTTGAAAATGCAGCACAAAAATTCAGTACAAACTCCTCTGTGATTGCATTTTTGATTGAAACCAATTCAACTTCTGCCTGCAAGGATCATCCCATTCCAAAATTTTCCCAGGACTTCTTTTCTTTCAACTGTCCCTTAATCAAAGGAAAACTAATGGAAAATTTCTCACATCCAGGAGAATGACTGGTTTGTCTGATGCCAACCAAAGAATTTCAGAACAAGAGTTCTCCATTGATGTTCACTAGAAAACAGACAACAAATGGAGTCACATTTTTGTGGGCATATCCTGGAAGCTGATGTGTCCCCAGAAACATATCTAGTCAGGAATTAACTGTGATTTTGGTTTTATTGTGACAAAATATCATGGACGAATGCATGGAGGTGGAAGGAGTATGAATGCTTTACTTTTGTTCACCTTCCAGGAGAGAACTTGCCTCAGAAGTGCATACCTGTGACACCGAGCTGGGAGAGCCTCGCTCCCAACTCTCTTTCTGTGCTGGTTTCAGCTGGGGTAGAGTTAATTTTCTTCAGAGAGGCTGGTACAGGGCTGTGTTTTGGATTTGTGCTGAAGAAATGACAATTTCTTGACTGTCTCTGGGGAAGAAAGTGGAGGAGGATGTTCTTAAGAGGATGTTGTGTCAAAGATTATGTCCTGCTTTTTTGCATCAGCTGCCTTGCAAGTACAAAGTGAGGATGGATTTTCAGCTGTAGTGGATAACCTTTAAAAAGGGGTAGAAAATAAAATCCTGTGGCTGTTCAGCCTGCAGCTCTGGTCATCTTTAGCGAACTTGCAAACAAATCAAATACTTGGTCTGCCTTTATTAATAATTTAAAATAATTTGTGAAGATTTCACACCAGAGAAAACAACAGATATAAGTGGTGGCATCAAGAGCACATTGTTGTATTTAGAATCCACAGAGATATGATCAGGAAAGTTTCTGTAGCACAATGTATAGTTGTGGTAATCATATTTCATGTAACTTCTCTGTGTGAGCAGTGCTTGTCTTTCCCCCAGTGTAGGGCAGTTGCTTATTCCCATGGTCTAGAGCTGGAGCTGGCACCTATCAGGCAGCTTCTCTGTATCTGACCAAACACAGACTGTCTCACATTTAAATATTAATTTTGTCATGCCTGACTGGGCCCATTATAAATGCTCTATGTGGAGAGCTGATAGGAAAGTCAAGGTTCTGCACATGGTAATTCAGAAATGTTGGGACCCTTAGTAATTACCAATATAGAGAAAAGAATACTCTAGAAAGGAACATTTTTAGTGAGTAAAAGTGACAGTGAAGGATTTAACTGTAGAGGCAATCAGGAAATGTAATTTCAATCCTCAAATACAACCAATGGAAGGTGAAAAGAGAAACAATTCTCGGATAAAACTCCATTTTCTCCAGTTTTGTGCTCACATTTTTTAAGTTATTGACATTTCTCTACTATGAAAATTTTATTTAGATTGAAATTTTTTGGTGTATACCCCCAAAGATGATTTTTTTCACTAAAAAGATTGAATAACAAATTTCAGCCAGCCTCATTTATTATTTTACCTATGTAGCTGTCACCCAGGTTGGTCATGTGTTCAGCATACATGGCGCAACCCTAGAGTTTTCAAGGATTTAAATCACTCATTTAAAAAAATAGGAAAATTGAAATTATTTTCTCCCAGGTATATCATTGCTATTTAAAAATCAAACTGAGAAGTAGCACACACATTCCTTGGGAAGGAGGGAATCTTGCAAAGTGTTTAGGGTTTGGAATAGGTTCACCAGGATGTACCGAAGAAGTGCTGTCTGAAAAGTGGTCTGAACATTAGAACAGCTTTTGATGATCCATGTGATTATTTATTTTAGTACTATTTACCATCAGCACTACTTCCCCTGGACTCTTATGTTTGTGGTAGACATAAAGTCCTATTTGGATAGCAGTATGCTTCTGGCAATCATCGTTCTAAAATATCTGTCAAGTTGGTTGGAGAAAGAGCTTATTTAAATTAAAATTTAAATTAATTTTAAAATTAAAATTTGTGGGGCACCTACTAAATAGTCGATCTGTCCAGTAAGACCAAGGCTCACAACTTCAACCAAATGCTGCTTGGGATGCTTTGAATAAAGATATTCAGATTCTAAATAATAAAGGGGCTCATTGTCTTTCCCCTTGTCAGAAAAGTGGTTTGAATCTACAAGAGTAAATAAGGAAAACACAAGGAAAATATGTTGAGGAACATAATCCTGTCATCTAGAATTCACATGTCATCTAAACATCACAAGTACCTGTCCTCTCACTCCTTCTGAGAGACAATTCAGACTTTATCACTGTTTCAGACCTTTGTGAAAACAACCATAAATACATGCATTTGGGTGACAATCATAAATATGTGAAATGTATTGCCTACTTTGAAGTCTGTAGTTTTGTCCCTAGGAAAAAAAAGTTACATATAAAGAGTTTATAGAATGTAAGAGCAAGGGAAGGAATTTGTGCTGAAGGCAAAATTTCCAGCTCCATAAATGTCTGACCATTTAAACTAGGGGAATCACTGTAAGTGCTTCATGCTCTCTAACACATCCATTCTCATATTGGATGATTTCTGTAGCCCTTTATACCCATTGTGGCAAATTGCCAGAAAAAGGCATACTTTAGCTCTAATTATTAAGAAAAGCATCTGAAGAAAATTTCTGAGAACTAGACTTTCACCTGTATTTCTTCTACATTTTCATGTTCTTAAAATAGAATTTTTATTGCCACCAAAGGATCTTCAGCACAAACATCTCCGGGTTTGAAAGCAAGAATGGAAAGCATTGTTTACCGATAATTTGTAAAGTTTTGTGTGAATTTTAGAGCACGTTTTATGTACAGAGAATGTGCACATCTGCCAGCAGAATAAGGGCTCATGTCTGAACTGCCAACAGCAATAGACTGCGCATGTATCAGGAAGGGTTTGTCAACTGCTCCCTTCTTTTAATTTGCACGGTTAGTGCTGTGAGGTTTATGCAAGGCAGCTCTCAGGGGAGGGGACTGAAAGTTCTTTGAAGTCCTTTGTGGTGGCTGTCTAATCTGGAGAAGAGGATTACTTTCTTTCTGCCAGAAGCACATGACAGTTTGGTAATTAATGAGCATCATAAAGTTCTCTTTTTCTATTAGATACCCATTAGTAAACCTGGGATGGTTGTCATTTTGGACAAAACCATGCATATCCTCATTTTATCCCAACATCAAAGGGGATCTCCTACTGTCTGATGCTGAATGCTCTAATTGTGTTTGCGTTTGGTGGAGTTGGTGCAGAATGCATCTGAAACAAGCCTTGGCATAAACTGTAGGTCCTGTGATTGGACACACAGCCTGAGCCTTCCCAGAGCTAACAGCTTAAATGAGTGGTGGGTTTCTCTATTATTTTAAACATACTGCTCTCTTCCTCTCCTGTCTGTCTGTTTATGCTATTTGTTTTCCTTTGAGAATACGGGAATTAACATACTTTCCACATCCATATCGTGCTGAAAAAAAGAAAGCACTGTGTTGGGCTATTTCCCTTTCCCCTTTTGATATAGTATTACAAAAAGTCTTTCTTTAGGATTTAAGAGCATTTCAGGTATTAAAGCTCTCTTGGGTTGTCTTTTTCACATTATTCTGAAAGTACAGAATGGTTTCCTGCTCTTTATATTTGGCTCTTTTATACTGAAACAGTTGAAAAGTCCTAGTCTGTGGACTTTTTCTTTTTGAGAAAATGTCACCCTTTCTTCCAAAGGGTCCAGTTTCTGAATGCAGTGTAGTTTCTTCAACTGCATTTAATCTCCTTTAGAAATAAGAAGAATGGCTAAGCAGCCTGTTTTATATATTCTGAATTTAAGATTTTTTTAAAGGTCAGATGCTCATCCTATACTCAAAATCTGTGCCGAATGCAGGCTGGAAAGAACTCAAGGATATGCAGCCGCCTTTTCTACACACAGGGTTGGACCAGAAAGCTCCACTGTAATGAAATGTGATGGCTTCAGAGGGACTGCTCAGTTGGGAAGCCCAAAGAGGAATATACATACTTAAGATTCCTTTTGCTTTGTTTTCTTTTACATTATTTTATCTTTTTAATAGGATTATGTCTGTACTGCTTGGAATATCTGATGGGCACAGAGTTCTTGTTCAGGGTTACTCTGGATGTCGTATGCTGTGACTGTTAACTCAGTATTAGCAAAACAAAGTATTATTAATTTTTGCATCTCATGTGGTGGAAAAGCCCTGGTGTCCTAACAAAGGAAATGTAAAATCTTCAGTATAAAACCACATAAAATTAAGCTTACTGGCTTTAACTGGCCAAAATGTTTAGCATAATCAGAGGCACCCTGCAGCACGGGTGTAAAGGAAACTGACAGAAATAAATGTTCTTCCTTTATAGTAAAACTGAAATAGAGACCGAAAAGCTTCTGAAATGAAAGTCTACCTTCCTCACTAAAATCCCTGGCAAGAAGAACCTAGGTAAATAAAGAGTTAGATTAATCAGAATTGGAAACTATCTTTTTCAGATGATATCTTAAATCTTTAAAACAATATAAAATAATAATATAATTACTATATTTGCTATATCTAGGACCTGAACTTTCGACCATGATTTTCTGAGTCATCCTTGCCCTTAGGAGATGAAAGGGATAAGTAATACCATTGAAGATATAAAACAACTTGTAAACATAATCCCTGTATTCTCACACATTTCAAATTGGAACTAGTCAGAAAATTTATTGTGGAACAGCTCTTCATTGCAAAATGGCAATACATATAAATGTTTCACTTTTGACAATGCTCTATGCATTAAAATATTGGAGCAGAATATTTGAATAGGCTTGAAACAGAATTTCTTTATATTTTTGGAATAGAACATTTTGACCTTGTAAAGTAGCTTTTTAGCCCATTGTTTAAAATTTAGAAGACAAACTCTTTTGTAACAGGAAAAGCCTGAAAATCAGAACCATCAGTTTAAACTCAAAAAGAACTTTAAAAAAATTATAGAAATAAATAAAAAGCATTTTCCTCATTTAGAATTTAAAAAAAAATTGTGTGATTTCCTACATAGCAGAAAAGCTACTTTCTGCACAGCTCTGATCCCAGCTGTAAGCCTGACAAAAGCTTGGACCATTGTAGCAGTTTGAAACTCTCATATTCAGTTGTAATATTTACTTTTGTTTAATTTTCTTTAAAGGAATGCAGGGAATCACATCTTGATTCCTTTAATTGCTAAAGTGAAAGTTATGGATGGCTGGGGTAGTTTGTGGTCCTTCCAAAGTCAGTCTCCTGCCAGTTTGTATACAAAAGACCATTCCATGTTTACTTCTGAAGTTGGTACATTGAATTTGTGATTGACTCTAGACACAAAATTCCATGTTCCACACTGTAGACTCCAGCAACCCATGAAAATGGGTGGTTGGGGCTGGAGAAGTCAGAGCCCAGCTGGTGTTTAATTAGGCAAGGAATGGGAAGGGCAACAAAAAGGGGTTCTGGAAGTGCATCAGCAGGTAAAATGTGTGTCTGCTGCTGAAGGAGGTGGAGGGCCCGGTGACAGAGGACACAGGGAAGGCCAAGGTGCTCACTGAACTCTTCAGCTCACTCTCTTCTGGTAAAACCAGCCTCCAGCAACCCCAGGTTCTCGAGCCCAGTGAGAAAGTCTGAAGCAATGAGGACTCGCCCTCAGTAAAAAAATGTCAGGTTGGGGGTGTTTAAAGAAGCTGGATGTGCACAAATCCATGGGAGCTGATGGGATGCACTCATGGGGGAGCTGGCTGATATTGCTGAGGCCACTCTCGACTGTCATTGAAAGGTCACTGCTGTTGGGGGAGGCTTCTGAGGGCTGAAATAAAGCAAATGTGACACATATCTTCAAAGAGGACAAAAAGGAGAATCTGAGAGTTACAGACCACTCAGCTTCATGCTGATCCCAGGGAAGGCAATGGAACAAATGTTCCCAGAACCCATTTCCAAGCATGCTTAGGAAAGAAGGTGATGGGGAGTTCTCTGCATTGGTTGTGAAAGGGGGAAATAATCCCTGGCAAACCTGGCAGCCTTCTATAAGAAAGGTGGGTATTGCAGAGGATATTGTTCATCTTGACTTCAGTAAAACTTTGGTACTTACACAGTAACATCCTTGCTGTCAGAGGGATGGAGGACGGTCTGGATGAAGGCACTGGCTGAGCCCTGGCTGAACTGCTGGGCTTGGAGCCTTGTGATCAGCTGGAGGTGGCACCAGTGCTGTGCCCAAGGGAGCAATGCAGCAGCCAAATACTGTTAAACCCCTTCGTTCATGACCAGGGGGAGGCTATGTCAGCTTTTAGGTTGTTAGTCCTGTTTGGCCTGATTTAAGACTGATACATTTAAACTCTTCAACTATTTTCCAGGGTGCCATAATTCTGAGTGTGATTCCATTGTGTGAAAGATGACCTATTAAAATATGAGACATTATAGAAAAGAGAATATAGAATTTATAAACAAAAGTTCCATTATCCATCTCATTGGTTTGTGCTACAGAAAAGAATTTGTGGAGAACCATAGGGTATCCAACAATAATCCAACAGCAGGGAAGAGCTGAAGTATATTCTTTTTCCATAGAGATTTATGCTGATTTGTAGAATTTTAAATCCAGTTTTATTAATGCCTTCCCACTCTCAGTAGGAAATACTCAGAACATATGAGGAAACTGTCTTATGAAACAAGATTTTATTTTAATAATGTGGATATTATTGTACAGCTACTCAGACATAAAGAGCATGAATAGTACCTCATGGGTCTCTTGAAATCAGTATGGAGCCTCCAGACCAGCTCAGTGGCTTAGTTGAACTCGGTGCAAGAATTTTCTTCCTCTCTTCCATGGGGACTATACTAATTGAACTTCTTCAATTGGTCTGAAACACTCATGATCTACTTTATTTTTCTGTGGTAGGTAGATCAAGAATTGCTGAACAGGGCACTGGTCTCTAACAGTGACCAAAAGCAGATGCCTGGGGAAGAATATAATAGGGTTAACATATCATGATACTTCCACTCAATCATCTCTCAGTCTCTCACCACTTGTTATTCAGGGAATTCTTGAGTCTGAAATGACTTCTCTGTATTTAGAAACTGTCAGTGGATTTCCCTTATGTTGGTTTGCCCTATGTTTCCTTGAGCCTGTGTAAGCTGTGGTACTCCCACTGTTTAGTTGGTTAGGAGTACCAGAGGAGTGGAGATTGCACAGCTGTTCTTGTGCGTGTTTTGTCTGCGTGAGGTTGATAGGAATGGCTGACCTGGTGACAGTGTCTTTCTGGACAGGATCTCTCTGCGCAAGAGGGCTGATTAGAGAAGACCCTAAGACCAGAGCAGTTAGAAACCTTCTCTGGTGGCATTCTAATTCCTTGCAGAAATAGAAAACACACCTTGAAACATTCCACAGAGCCACATCTATACATGCAAGAATTGGCTCAACACACTGTAATCTGCAGTGACAGAGGTGTGATCTCTCACACTTTTGTACATTCCACTTGAGCCTTGTCCAGCTTAGTAGCATTTTTTTTTCCTCCGATCTCCTGAATGTTTTACAGTGCACAGCATACAGGAGTATTCTTTTCATGTTTAAAAAGAAGAAAAGTCACCTCTCTCTTTGAGACCAGGGGCAAGAAGAGCCTTACAGTCTTGCTCCATATGCACAAAGTGGAATGCATCTCACCCAGCTTTGGCTGTCTACAATATCTTCAGTCAATCTGGTCACCTGGTCTCCCCTTATAGCCAAGGGAGGGGAATAACCCATTCATCTGACCTATTTTAAATGTCTATATTAAGATGAGACAAATCATGTCCTAATAGGTACTTTTAGAAGATGATTCATTTCAACTTCATAGAGACATATAAAATAGGTCACATGAATCACCTATTTCTCTTCATTGACTGTAGAGGAAGATAAATTCTATCAAGTATATTTTCAGGTATTTGTATTTTTTTAAATCTAAATTTGGATGAATAAATAAGACACTGTTCTCTTATTGTGTGAAGGTGGTATTAGCAGCAGTGATCCAGCCACAGTCCTATATTTGCCTCACGAGACTGAAGGAGTCTTATAGGGAAAGATTCTCTTAAGACACTGGGAGAGGCTTCTACAAGAGAGGGCAGTAGGTAATGCTGTGAGGAAGTACAGGGTGTGTGGTTTATGTTCCCAAGTTCTTTCACTTGTCTGCCCTTTGGCTGCCAGAACAGAGGCAAAAGGGAAAGCCTGCTATGATGCACCCTGCCTTTGCAGAATGCTGGCAGGAATGCTGGCAGAAATGCTGCCTTGGTTAGACGTGGTCTGGCACTGGTTCAAAACCACCATGGCAAAATTATGAATGCCAGGAGAAGAATTGAGGGCTTGTTAGTTTTATGCAAATCCCGGAATTCCTGTAGCTTCTGTCATGTATTTGAAAATGCACAATGCAAAAGGACACAGAAAGTGGAACAGAGCAACAAAGTGGATCTCCATGGGTTATCTTCATTCAAACTAATGCAGTTTATCTGAATGCAATAATTATGTCATTAATGCCTTATGAAAATGTTGTAGAGGTACAGTGAAGAGGCCATGTATCCAGCACACAAATTAAATGAATGTGCATTTTGCTTGGTAAATGTAAAGTCTTGTAACACTGATAGTTAATGGTAAAAGAAAAGCAGAGAAGTATAAATTAAATATTCAGAGTTTACTTGGTTATTTGATATCTGTCCATCTGCCAGTCCTTCAGAAGTTTCCAAGTAGAACTGGAAAAGACTTTATAGTTAAGCTCGTTTAAGACAGTGTCTTATCTGTACGAGTCAGTGTTGTGGTTCCACTGGATGCATCTTGTAAGAAAAAACTAAGTAAATTTTGAAAACAAAGCTGTTTTCCACAGCAAAGTTTAGAGAATATAAGTAAACAGCAAAGACAGTTTAGATCAAGCTGTGTGTGCTGTGCTGGTGGCCTCAATGTAGTTGAGCTGCATTAGTGATTCCTGTTCTTCTTGCAAGGAATTCCTTACACTCGGGGCTCTGTCTGTGTCTCGTCACCTGGAGCGTGCTGTGCTGGGCACTGCTGACATGCTCTTGGCTCCCACTGTGTGCCTGCATCTCCCTGGGTCTGTGCCTGAAATGAGCCTATTGCTGATGCAACAGCCTTGGTGAGCAGCACAAATGCTGAGCACTGAGCCAGGACCATGCTCAACAGTTAACAGTTTGGATCTTTTCTGCAGTAGTCTTGTGTAATTCATCCCCAAGACTGTCTGTGGGCTACAGACAGCCGGGCTCTGCCCGGTCCTGCAGAGCAGAAACACACACAGGGAGATGGACAAGGGCTGTTCCTGTGCCTCTGCTCCTCACCTATGTCAGTCTCTGTATTCCTGCTGCATCACAGGCTTTGTACCAACGCCACTCCTTGGTGTGCACTGGGTACCTGTGGGGAAAATCAGTAGTAACCGATGACTCAACGTGTAAACAGCTTGGAGATAAACCTGATCATTTATTCTGCTGTATCTTAATGTTCAAAAGAAGGCATTCTATTACAGCCAAGTTTATTTTAGAATGACAAAATTCTTGTGGCGAGTTACTGGAGCCAGATTTGTCCAGTGACATGGTGGTCCAGGCATAGTTTTTAGAGTAAAGTTTTCTTTCTCAGTATGATATGGTTATGAGTGTTTGCCAAAACACTTTGGAAATGTTATAATTCATACTGAGCTCAAAAGATAGTTTTACTAACATTTTTTTATCCTTTTCAGATATCTATTAAGTTAACACTTCTTACACTTGCTTATTTGTAAGCACCAACCCTGTTTGCTATAGCAATAGAAGTTCAATAAGCTTTATGCTTGTTAAAAAAAAAAAAAAAAAAACAGCAAAGCTAAGTGCTCTGCTGAACCACCACACATTGAATTCGAGCCTTTCACGTTTCATGAGAGTTTTGCAAATGCTATCTTATTGGAAATCAGGCCTGGGTGACTGTCAAACTCCGTAGTTTCAAATATGCTGAAAATACTCCAGAGATGGAACCTAAATACGAAATATAGGTGCAGATCCTGATTCTTACATTTTCTTTCAGATTTGTCAACACGTGACAGTGCAAGACTTTACCACACCATAGATGTAAATAATAAGACAGTGATCAAGCAACTTTCTTCTTCCTCCACCCCTTGCTGTGGGTTGCCACTTTGTCAGAAGTGACTTTTACACAAGAAGTGTGCTCTGTGTGTAAGGTCTGACTGGTCTTGCTTTGTTTCCATGCCAATTGTTTTTCCAGCAATAATTTTTCCTTTTTCAGAAAGAAAAGCACCAGTGAGTTACAAAAAATGAAAAATGAAAACAGGAATGCAGCTTCTTGTAGTTTAAAAAACCCCAACACCATTGAGCAAGGAGCAGCAGAGTGGAGGAGCTCAGCTGGCTTATCTGACAGTAGCCGTTTGCTTTAATGCAAGACATGTTTCTTTTGTCCATGTGCAGCGAGTATTCTCTAGAATGGATATGAAAAGTAATAGAGAATTGTATGGTTTAATGGTGACCCTCAGTGCCATGCTTTGAACAGACCTATGATGTCTGTGTTGTCAGCTGTGGAGTGGGGCTCTCTTCAGTCATCAAAGCATTTTAGTAGAGTTTACAGTCTGCTGTTTACATTATTGGCCAGTACTTTACTCTCCTGAATACAGTTTAACTATTCCACCGCCCCTGTGATGAGTATTCTTTTCGGCAGCAGCAGTCCTCACAGCCTTGGAACATTGTTTTTGGACACAAACATACACAAGTTATTAGAACACAAGATCAAAGGAGGTGTCCCACTGTCTTCCTTTCAATGCTCCCATTGTGTTTGTATGCTGAAGCCTGCTAGAGAGTTAGAACCAGAGAAGGGGGAGAAGGGGGGAGGAAACCTTTGTACAAAGGTACTTGTCACTGAGAGAAGCCCATAAAAGATGATGTGAGAAAAGACACCAGGTGGAGTATAAACCACCCTTATTGTTAAGAAATGCAAATAAAAATCCTCTCCTATATTAAAACTTTCTTACTTGTCATTTCTTAGATGCTAAAGGAAAGGTTCTGATTATTGAAGTCATGGCAGTACTTTTTACTTTGCTTCTTTTCTTTTTATATGCAGCACACTATACATGATGTTGAAAAAAGTTATTTTTCCTCTTTCCCTGCATATTGTTACAGTTGTTAGCAAATTTCATCTCAGCAAAATATCCACTGGAAAACGAAAACTCAGAAAAATCCCCCTTTAAAATTTCTCAAGGATTCCCTTTTATGAAGGACATCCATAGTTTCGGGTTAGTAAATAAACTGCAAGTTCATTTTATTTGGATAGGCACAGTGTTTTCCTTGGGGAAGCTGTGACAGAAAAAATAATTTCTAATTTTGTAAGATCTTTGAATTTATTCTGGTCAATCTGCAGACAGGTTCCAAGCAAACAGATTCTAGATCCAACACCCAGTAAAATATACTGAAAATGCCAATTGCTTCTAAATTGCTGGGAAAGCCCTGGCCCAGGTTCCTCGGCTATAGAGAGATGCATGGTAGCAGGAGTCTCACTAGTTTTAGGCAGCATCAACTGTTTTTTTCACCTTTCCACTTTTCTGATAGGCTGAAATCCAGATTACTGCATTAGCAATGCAAAGATCTTTGAGAGAGAAGTTGCAGAACATAACAGGTGACAATTAAGAATTTACAAAAAGTAAGCATTTCTAAACTCAGGCCTTCACTGAAGACAGTTGCCCATGTGGACTTCAGAGTAATAGATGGAGAAAACAAAGATTAACCTGACATGAATCTTTATCCTAATCATCATGGATTCTTCCATTTTAAGACTTCTAAGATTAATTTTCCTGAATACAATGAAAAGAAGATGTGATACTACCCGAAAAGGAGTATTTTAGTGGGGGCAGTACAAAGGACAACTGGCAGTCTCCTGGTGGTTGTTTTGGGAAACAGCTCATCTACTGAATCAGCACTTGTTGCCCTGAACTACCAGCCCTTAAACTCAACATTTATCTCTGCCTTATGGGTTCTCTTGGCTTTGAAGAGAGGTGAAAGAGAAAATACTTTAATTACAGTAACTATATCCACTGGAGTATGGACTCACAGTGGTCTAACAGTCTGGGACTATGAAGTTCGCCAGGGTTTTGACCAGCCAGTCATCACCGGCTCTCAGATTTATAGGAATAATCTTGAAGAAGGCCTAGAAAATTTTCTCATGGTACCTGAGCATGTGCAATATCTGGAAGGTGATGTAGTGAATGTGCTCATTTGTGATAGACATCTTTCTGCTGCACAGACACTGTTTGAACTTGCTGATCAGTCTTTCTTCCTCCTCTAGGGTCAGGGCAGTTGCTGACATCCAAGAAAAACCCAAGGAAAACCTGTGAAGCAAGTATGTTTGGAGTTGAAAGGATGCCACAGTGCAGACTCATGCCAAAGCTTTGAGGCAATAAGCTAAGGCTGCAAAGTTGCTAAAGCCAGGAGGTGCTACCACGCCAGATTGCAAAAATGCCTAAGGCAAAAGCACTGAAAAAACTGCCAAGACCAGAGGTACAAGGACAAAGGCCCAAAAGCTAAAGCAGTGTCTTGTGACAGACATCCCATTTATATGTTGGGAATGAGCAGTCAAAGCACTCATGTGGTCACCAAACCAAAATTTAAATGTTCATAAAAGCGTTTGTGGCCCAAAAAGCATCATCAGGGTAGTGATTGAGGCAATTGTTGAAGACATATCATTGCTGTGGGCGGTTCTTCGTTTATGGAGTAAAAGGGGTCTGGTTGGAATGTGGTTGAAATGGAGGCTGAGTGTGGTTTGTGAACATCTGTGATGCTGAGAGTGCTGAGGTTAAAAATTCTGTATCGGCTGGATCCTGGAAATATTAAGAGCTTAGATACAATGCATGTTGTCCCTGGCAATGCTGCTGAGAGCATCAGAAACATCTTTAGAAACACGAAAAACTTATATGTTTTTCCTTCACAACTGAGCAACCTTTTCTTAAAACACTTCTGTTCAACATGGACTTAGATTGTTTAATGCAGAGGAGGAGCCACACAGTTTGCACTTCACTGCTTCTGTGTACTTTTATTTTTTTTTTATGAATTACATGGGGCTTTTCTGCTTTAAAAAGCTCATGTTAACCCTCACTTAGTCTGGAATTGGTCTAGTATGACCAGCATGCCACTTCCAGGTGGAAGAGAACAGCACCCACATGAGACTGTGGGAGGCCAATACCAGAGTTCTTTCATCTCCAGCTGAAGGGAACATGGCAGGAGAGAGAAAAAAATGAAGGAGATAAAGCAGAAGAAAGCAGTATCTTACCACTACCCAGACAGGAAAATCAGTATGATGCTTTCATCTATCAGATAACTCTTGCTGTTGCAACTATAGTCATTAATTTTGCTATGCTATTGAATATTGAAAATTAATTCTTAGAATACTCTTATTCGCTTGTTCCTTGGCTAAGATACATTTCCTATCATCAATTGCTTTATAGTATAGCAAGGTTCAAAAGGGTTTTCCATCTTCTGAAGAAGCAGAGCATAGTCAACAGTAATGAAAGGGCAATGAATAATACTCTATGTCATAGCTTTTTAACTTTAAGAATTCCACTGAGGTCACTGGGTTGAACCCTTTAATCATTCGTACTGTTTTTTGAATGGTATACTTTACTCTGATATTTTACTAGACGTCACTACTTAACACACTTCTGGCTCCGTGGAAGGAAAAACAAAAGGCTTTGTATGCCTCGAGGTCCCCGTAGTTTGAGGATCATTATAATTCAACTGAGTCAAGTCTTGAGGTTCCTGTTTAGTTGTTACACTATGCTAAATCCTCCTGAAATCAACTGGAATTTGTTGAGCAAAACCATGCTAAGCATTGCAAGATTTGTCACTTCGAGCATAGCTGCAACTTTCTTTCTCCCGCGAGGAGGAAGAATTACCTGCAGTTGTGATTTGTGCCCAGAGTAAAGTAAAGAGCGTGGAATTGTGTTACTCCTGTGCCCAAGCAGTACAGTCATGAATCCCGTTGTGCATGGAGTCAGTTACTGACATTTGGGATTCTTTTGTCAGATTTGCTCTCCTGTGAAACCTTGGTTTTGCAGGCTGTGCCATCAGCTGTAATTAGAAAGGTCTTGCTTTAAGCTCTAACAAATGTTGCATATGCAAAGGCAGTTCTGCACAAGAGTGGCTGTGTTATGAATGCAAGTTCCTCGACACAAGTGGACCTCTGTAATCTGCTGTGAAAGCTGGGGCTTCTTCCCCTGGCCACTTGTTCAGACCTGCTGGACTCGTGACATTTCTAAGGCCCTGTTTTATTCCCAAGAACTGAATGATGGAGGCACCATCTCACAAGATAAATGGGCAGATCCATCCCATCTGGGGTCACTTACGCTAAGCTGTTCTCTATTTCTCATAAACAGTGAAGATAAGTGATATTCCAAATAAAATATTTGCTAATGAAGTTTTAAAGGCTACTCACATATATGACAACCCGAGGTGTTAGGATTGCAAATTTCTTAACATGGATCAGAAAATTTTTCCAAGTTTTCACACGCTAGGTGAGGTTCATGCCCCACTGAGCCTGTTTACCCTCCCCAAAAAAAGAGACAATCTTCAAAGGAACAAATATGTCACTTTAAATACACAACATAAAAAATGGGCCAAATAAATTATTAAAATACATAAAAAAGAAATTCACAAAATATGCATTTATTAGCTGTTTGACAAGCAATTGATGCTGTTGCAATGGCTGCATATCACAATGCAAAGGTTTTCTCCACTAGACAGATAAATAGTTGGAATAATGTGAAAAATGACTTTGCAATCATCCAAAGAACAATTTGGTTTGAAATGGTCCATTTAATGGCATTGCATTGGCTGTGCTGTGCAGTTGTTTCATACCAGACCTTCACCACATCCATGTGCTTTGGAATTCCTTCTAAAAATGAGCTCCAAGCCTGACCCTCCTCTCCCGGTCCCAATTCCCTGCAGAAGTGTTACTACATATGCTTTGAATCTTTTTTCAGATGAGCTCCCAAGTCTAACTCCTTCCTCCCTGTGCTTGAAACGTATGGATTTGAAAGCACAGATGCAGCCTTGAAGTTTTTGGACCAGGCCCATCTGGGTCAAACCCTACATAGTTTGACTAGTAGTTTTTTGAGTTAAATTCTCAGAAGTCTTCATTTTTTCTTGTTCTGAATCTACTACGCACTCCCTTTTATCTCTCCTAGTTGAACTACAAGGATCTCAAGGGAGATGTGATTTTCATAAACAGAAATATAATGACCAGCCAGAGGAAGAAAGCAAATTTTTAATGACTGTGAGAATTGTCTTTATGAAACAGCAAATTTCCTTTTAGTTTATGCGATATGTAAAAACTACACCATTCATAATTTGGAGAAGTAGGGGAGATTCTTTGTAAATCTCATCTACTTAACTAATAATTAAAA
The DNA here is from genome assembly GCA_013400515.1 of Erpornis zantholeuca. Taxonomy (NCBI): domain Eukaryota; kingdom Metazoa; phylum Chordata; class Aves; order Passeriformes; family Timaliidae; genus Erpornis; species Erpornis zantholeuca. The sequence continues at coordinate 184,665 of VZTN01037053.1, read as the reverse complement.
AAAGCTGAGAGAGACTTTGTCCTCCTGCTGCCAGCACTTTGAATCACTGAGAAAGGGTTCCGGACCTGACCCTGAGAACTGCATTTTGGCATTAACAGTGACTTCATTAGGATCACTTGTGCGCTAAGGGATGCCCGTGAAAAACAATTTGCAGGACTAAGTCAGTAGAACAACTGCTTTTCCAGACATGCTGGCTTCCTTCGCAATCCAGATACCGCGAAGTAGGGACAGGAGGGGCTCAGCACCGCGCCCGGGTACAGCGGTGCCGGGAGGCAGCGTGCGGACATCCCGCCGGCCGTGCGGGGTGCCCGGACCCCGCGGCANCGGGCGCATTGTCCGCCCGGGGCTACGCGGGGCGCGGACCGGGGTCGGCTCCGCCGCCCGTGCCTGGCTGGAAGTGAAATGCGCCCCGGCTGCTCCTTTTTCTTTTTTCTTCTTCTTCTTCTTCTTTTTTTTTT